>SJYC01145911.1:0-39374 GCA_006408675.1 Madoqua kirkii | reverse complement strand
GGAGGATGAGGTGGCTGGATGGCATCACGGACTTGATAGACGTGAGTCTGAGTGAACTCCGCCGAGAGATGGTGATGGACAGGGAGGCCTGGCGTGCTGCGATTTATGGGGTCTCAAAGAGTCGGACATGACTGAGCGACTGAACTGAACTGAACTGAAGGGCTTCAGTGAATTATTTTGGAGGGACACTACATTTTGTATGCATTACCAGACACTTTGTCCTTTACATATTCTTATCTTTTTCTGACAACATCCTGAAAAAGTGGCATTAATTTCATTTTACAGTTGGAGAATCTGAGGCTCAGATCCGCTCATTTCCTAAGCACATACTGCTAACAAGGGATAGAGCAAGCTTTCCAATCTAAGAGCTTTGGCTCTAAAATCCACTTTCTATGATACTACAGCAAATAGAAATTTTAAAAGAATAAGTTAATGTCTTTAACCAAATTTCAAAAGTAGAGGTAGTTTATTTGTCAAAGTTGTTAGCACCTAACAATATTATAACCTTCATAAATTCAGGTCTTTGATATTCTGTATGGTGATTACTGTAGTTTCAGGGCAGTGCTAGGCACTTGCAAAAGCTGCTCAACAAATGCTGTTGACTTAAATCCAAAGAAATATTTTCTCTTGAATGATTATTAATTGCCTGGGAAGAAATTTATCATGTAAAACTTTTCAGCATCTTCTCCATATAGAAAGAATCACTCGAGTAGTTTTGTGATTATATGACAAATATACACCCAGTTCCTTAAAGAAAGAGAGTAGTGGTAACTCTTCCATGACTTAAAAATGGCTGCAATTTCCATTACCGTCTTGGTGTGAAAATCTTGATACTGGGAAGAATATGTACAGATTTAGTCCAGAACAAATGAGCTACTTGAGAGCAAAGAGATGGAGGCCTTGATTAACCCTATGGTCAATATAAAATGTCTCTGATGAACTTAGATGTCACTGCTAGGATATGCTGAAAGGGCAGCTCCTTGAAGGACTCCCAAGGACGAGCACAGGATGAAGGATGGGAAACTGTGGCGACAATGGCTAGCTTCTATACTCAGCCTGGCCTAATGAATGATTATTAATTGCCTGGGAAGAAATTTATCATGTAAAACTTTTCAGCATCTTCTCCATATAGAAAGAATCACTCGAGTAGTTTTGTGATTATATGACAAATATACACCCAGTTCCTTAAAGAAAGAGAGTAGTGGTAACTCTTCCATGACTTAAAAATGGCTGCAATTTCCATTACCGTCTTGGTGTGAAAATCTTGATACTGGGAAGAATATGTACAGATTTAGTCCAGAACAAATGAGCTACTTGAGAGCAAAGAGATGGAGGCCTTGATTAACCCTATGGTCAATATAAAATGTCTCTGATGAACTTAGATGTCACTGCTAGGATATGCTGAAAGGGCAGCTCCTTGAAGGACTCCCAAGGACGAGCACAGGATGAAGGATGGGAAACTGTGGCGACAATGGCTAGCTTCTATACTCAGCCTGGCCTAAATTTGGAAGCTCTTCCAGACAATGTGGGATTATCCTGGTGTTATAGTGGGGTTGTGTAGCCTTAGGCAATGGCACCCCACTCCAGTACTCTTGCCTGGAAAATCCCATGGGCGGAGGAGCCTGGTAGGCTGCAGTCCATGGGGTCTCGAAAAGTCGGAGATGACTGAGCAACTTCCCTTTCACTTTTCACTTTCATGCATTGGAGAAGGAAATGGCAACCCACTCCAGTATTCTTGCCTGGAGAATCCCAGGGATGAAGGGCTGCTGACTAAGGGGTTGCACAGAGTTGGACACGACTGAAGTGACTTAGCAGTGGCAGTAGCCTTAGGAGTACAAGCTTGGGACATCAAACTGGAGAAAAAGACTTTTCTCTTGAAGAATCTCTACATCTTTAAGAAGCTAGATGATCACAAACATAAGCCTGGGTGCAGAGGTTGGGAGTAACAGGAGTGGTGCTGGCCTTGACAGACCCCTTGGCTGTAGAAGAAACCAGAAACAGTTCACTAGCCTGCTGATCACTGAGTTCTTTCTCCAGGTAGCCTTCCTGAAGCAAAAGTCCGCTCTGTTACTCCCAAGAGCTTCCTAGGTGGCACAGTGGTAAAGAATCTGCCTGCAATGCAGGAAAGAGAACCAGCTTCCTTTCCTGGGTTGGGAAGGTCCCCTGGAGGAGGAAATAGCAACTCACTCCAGTATTCTTGCTTGGAGAATCCCACGGACAGGGGAGCCTGGCGGGCTACAGTCCATGGGTTCACAAAAAGTTGAACACGACTGAGCTATACATGCATGCATCGCACTTACTAAGTTCCTGGAGTCCTTAGACAAATCATGGTTAGGGAGGTGGTCAGATTTAGCAAACAATAAACCTAAATATAGGATGCCAAGTTAAATTTAAACTTCAGATAAACAAGTATTTTTTCAACTGAAGTATGTTCTGTGTAATATTTATCTGAAATTCAAATTTAACTGGTACTTTTTAAAATCTCTCAACACCCCACGTCCAAAGTAAAAATTAAGGAATTTCTGGATAATTTTGTCAGATGAGAGGTTAAACATGGGTCATACCAGTTAATAAGCCAAAGTAGAATATAAAGTATATTTTGTCTGTAATCTACTAGTATCTGTGCCTACTACTATTTTAGCACTGTACCCTGTACAAAAAGCATCAATTTTCTTAAGTCTCCCCAATTTTCTGTGAGTTATCTGAAGGAAAGCATTGTGTTTTCCCCATATCTGTATCCCTGAAGCTCAACGCAGAACCTAAGATAGCCATAATTGTTAAATGCTAAATGGTACTTGGAACTTAGCTGGTGGATCAGTGGTGAAGAATCTGCCCACAGGGCAGGAAACCTGGGTTTGATCCCTGGGTCAGGAAGATTCCCCGGAGAAGCAAATGGCAACCCACTCCAATATTCTTGCGTGGAAAATCCCACATACAGAGGAGCCTGGCAGGCTAAAGTCCATGGGACTGCAAAGATTTGGACATGACCTGGCAATTAAACAGCAACAAAATGAATACTTGAGAAATTAGTTCGTTTCAATGAACCTGGGCAAATTGTCATTCTCTCCAGTAGAGGGCAGCTGTGCCCACAATACTGTACAGAGCAACCTGTCCATTACAGTGATTCAGCGTTCTTAGCTTGAAAAATAAACCATCAGCTCTCTGATTACAGCCATTCCAGCCACTTCCCACTCCCACCACTACTCCTGTGCCTGTGTCAATTCATACAGGATCCAGATCAGTCTGTGGGAAAGGCTCACACATCTTCCAGTACTCCTAATGTTCATTGGTAAGTCTTTGATCTAGATAGGGCCATACTCGTCCCTGCAGCTCTATTGCACTTCATATAGATGTTGACTAAGTTAACGACTAAGTATTAGCACTAAGTGTCATACTAAATCATGTTTGCGACTCCGTGGGCTGTAGTCTACCAGGCTCCTCTGTCCGTGGAATCTTCCAGGCAAGAATACAGCAATGGGTTGATGTTTCTTTCTCCAGGGATTGAACTTGCATCTCTTCCATCTCCCATGTTGGCAGGCGGATTCTTTACCACTGTGCCACCTGGGAAGCCCCACACTTATATTCAGTTCAGTTCAGTACAGTTCAGTCGCTCAGTCCTGTCTGACTCTTTGCGACCCCATGAATCGCGCCAGGCCTCCCTGTCCATCACCAACTCCCGGAGTTCACTCAGATTCACGTCTATCGAGTCAATGATGCCATCCAGCCATCTCATCCTCTGTCGTCCCCTTCTCCTCCTGCCCCCAATCCCTCCCAGCATCAGAGTCTTTTCCAATGAGTCAACTCTTTGGTTCTCAATCTAGGGTCACTGTGACCACCAGGGGACATCCGACATTGTCCGCAGACTTGCTGGTTGTCACTTCTGGGTCAGGAGAGAAGTACCATTGGGAATACTAAAGATCTTTGATGTACTGGGTCCAGAGATGGTGTTAAACATCCTACAGTGTGCAGGACAGCCCTCTACAACAAAGAATTACCTGGCCTAAAATGTCAACAGGGCTGAGGTTGGGAATTCCTGATCTATATGAGCACACTTTGTATTCAGTTCTGTAGTCACACTTAATAATGTATCACAGACACTTTCTCATGTCAAAACGTATTTTACCTTTTCTCTTTGTATTCTTCACTCAATAATAAATTTTTAAATAAGAAATGAATTTTGAATTTTATCCAGATATGTCCCTATCCATTGAGATAACGTAAGGTTTTTCTTTGCTAGGTTAGTAATATACACTATGAAGTCATTTTCTAATGTTGAGTCAATCTCATAATTCTCAAATAAACCTTTGTGAGAAACATTTTTAATCTCCAAGAACTCTCCTTCCCAACATCCTTTACAAAAAAAAATTTTATGGCAGTTTGAATCTTTTGCAAGTTCTTTGTGTCTTCAAATTGAGGACAATTATTAGAAGTTTTTATGGCCTCTTGTATTCATGAAATACCCGTTTCTTCTGGAGTGGGTTGTTTCACTTTGTTTATCTTAAACCTTTTCTTCAGGCTCTTGTTTTGCTTTGACTGTCTGCTTTGAGTAACTTGTTCATGCATGGTTTTCAATGACAAACTTGGTCGTACAGCCTTCAGGCTGGCCCAGGTACCCCTGGGCACCTCCGTGGTGGCTTTTTTCACCATAGGAGAGTGGTCAGGAATGTGCTGACAGACGGGATTCCATTCAGAGGGGGTGAAGATGGCACAGGTGGGAGAAGCCAGCTAAGCTTAGGCCCCTTCTTCGCTGCAGCAAGAAAGCCCTGATGTGGCCTCAGAGTGCTATCGTATATTTCGTGCCCAGCATGTTGCTCCACTTGCTTTCTCCCTTTGTGTCTGCTGTGGGGTTGCAAAGCTTCCCTGGGTTTCATTTAACCTCTCTCTTGGGTTCCAGTGCTCTCCTTGGCAGTCTTCCCCTTATACATATTTAGAATTTTTTTCTGATCATATCTAACTTGCAAGCAAATGCCTCCACTAGGTATTCTATCTATAAACAGGACAATTAATTAAATTATCTCATTCCATGACTTATCCCAGCTCTAACTCGCTCTGAACTTGGAGTTCCTCCTAGGACTCATCGGGGGAGGTGGTGTTCGGCTGTGTATCAGGCCTTGATTTTGGACAATGGGTTTCTTATTCAGTTTCCTCATCAGGCAAAAAAAATTTCCTTTTATGAATTTTCTAATTCTTCAGTGAGATTCTGGTAGATATGAGAGAGAAACACATTTGCTTAGGTCACCACCTTGAGCAAGTTAATACATGTTTTAAATTTCAAAACATATATTCAGTGTTTGCAAAGAGTCAGACACAACTTAGTGACTGGAAAACAACAAGTTCAGTTCAGTTCAGTCGCTCAGTCATGTCCGACTCTTTGCGACCCCATGAATTGCAGCATGCCAGGCCTCCCTGTTCATCACCAACTCCTGGAGTTCACTCAGACTCACGTCCATCGAGTCCATGATGACATCCAGCCATCTCATCCTCTGTCGTCCCCATCTCCTCCTGCCCTCAATCCTTCCCAGCATCAGAGTCTTTTCCAATGAGTCAACTCTTTCCATGAGGTGGCCAAAGTATTGGAGTTTCAGCTTTAGCATCATTCCTTCCAAAGAAATCCCAAGGCTGATCTCCTTCAGAATGGACTGGTTGGATCTCCTTGCAGTCCAAGGGACTCTCAAGAGTCTTCTCCAACACCACAGTTCAAAAGCATCAATTCTTCAGCACTAAGCCTTCTTCACAGTCCAACTCTCAGATCCATACCTTCTAAAATAAAATTTACACTGGTTTACACTTTTATCAATAGTAGATGAGCAGGTCAACTTCCCCATTCCTGTGTCAGCTCCTGGCAAAATGTGGACTTTAAATTCATTTCTTCATAGATTCAAGCTATTTTCATTTTCTTTTGATTTGTATTTTTGTCAAATATGGATTTTGTATTTTCCATCTTTGTAATAGCTTGTTAGTTAGTTTCTGTTTCTGTCAATTTTCAGTTTGATTTGCATTTACTGTTCTATTGATGTGTTTGCTGATTTTTATTAATTTGAAAATTATTTGTATATACCAAGTGTATTAATTATATCTTTACCATGTTACATGTATTTTTCCCAGTTTGTTACTTGTATTTGATTTTTACTTATGACATGTTTTGCTCCAGAAGTTTAAAAATAAGTTCTGTAGTCAAATCTGTCAACATTTTCCTTTATGGTTTCTATTTTAGTATATTGCTTAAAATACCCCTTTATCTACTTTCTTTTAGTTGTTTTTTGCTCTTGAGATAAATGCATAATTGATTGATATTTATTATTTGTTCATATAAATATTAATATTTACAGCATTGAATTTTACATTAAAAGCTTCACAAAATAACCAGCAGTATTTTTTTTTATTAACTTTGATGCTCAAGGAAGAAATGTAGTTTAGCATTTGGGTTTGTATGGCCTTTGCAGTATTTGCCTTTTTCTACTGTATCGATACCAAGAATCCATTGCATCAGTTTTATTGTATATGCTATCAATATAACCATATGTAGACAACTCACAGTATTGCCTGAAGAGAAAATAAAACTAAGCTATTCAGTGATAGCATAGGCCTGGACAAAATTATGGGTATGGCTGGGAGTTGTTAATAATTGGTTTGATCAGTGCAGAGTGGGTTGTTATGGAATATGACAAGTAGCAAATCGTCTGTATCGCATTTATGTGAATAGGAGATGAATTCAGGTATCGCATGCTCTCTGGGGGCTGACAAGCCCATTATTCACATTGTGCAATGATGGCAGAGTTGTTGTTACCCCTGACAAACACTAATTCTTTGTTGTCTCTCCCTTGAATACATAAGACAACTTTCAGGAAAAGGAGTAAATTTAGTGGATATACTATTGAAAAAATGCTGAACAAGAGCCTGTTATGGACAGAAACATGCTCCCCTGACCCAGTTCATATGAAGCCCTAACCTTCAATGTGAGTATATTTGGAGATTGGGCCCTTAAGAAGGTAGTAACGGTTGAATGAAGTCAAAAGAGTGGAGCCATAATCTGATAGAACGGATGTCCTAATAAGGAGACACTAGAGATCTCTCTGTTTTGAACTCACAGAGGAAAAGCCACAGAGACACAGTGGAAAGGCAAGTATCTACAGGTCAGGAAGAGAGGCCTTAGCAGAAACTGATCTTACCAACGCCTTGATTTTGGACTTATAGTCCCCAGAACACTGAAAAAGTAAATCTCTGTTGTTCACACCACCCAGTGTGTGGTGTTCTCGTGTGGTAGTCCAAGCAAACAAATGTCCTAGCATCTTTCTTTTAGCCTCGCTTTTTATTAAACTGCGATCCCCTGTTGTCTTTTTTTCAAGCCGTTATATTCAATCGTCAGTCTCATCTCTGTTTTTTGTTCTCAATCTTGCTCTCTTTCAATCACTTCTTATCATTTTTATCTTACTAGCTTTTATTAAAATTCAGTCTTTTGCTCTTTAGATAAGAGACTGAGAAAAATGTGTACAATTTTATTTCATTCTTTGAAAAAACTAGTTGGGAAAAGTACAGCTTAAGACTTTGGTTTAGAATCTAATTGCTAAAATACCTTAGAATCCATGCACATTTTTATTATCTTCTTTGTATGCTATGTTATTCATCTGAATCTTTGGAAAATGGTGACCCTCACCATCAGTCTATCAAGATTACCATTTCTATGGAGGAGTTGTTAAACACACTTAACTTTTTTTTTAAACCTCAGGAGTAAAGAATTCTGTCTTAAATATTATCGTTTCAGTTCCTAGCATGATCCCTGAAAGAGATGAGCAGATATTTTAAAAGTTGAATTTAATTGCGTGCACATTAACTCTCAAAATTCTCATCAGTAATAAGCTCAAGTTGCCAGAAAAAAGATCCAACTGTTAATGATATATAAAATCTACTAAATGCTAGGCAATTAGTTCTTAATCATAACTTGCTTTAAGACCTTTGGTAAGGCACTTAGTTACTGGGCTTATTTTCTTGTCTATAAAGAGCAGATACCCACTGCTATGTGTGTTTTTCCCTCAGCTGTGTGGTTCAAAGAAAAGGTAGAGAACAGTCAACAAGATGATCTGTAAGATTCCTCCCAGTTCTAACATTCTTTCAGTCACATGTCACAATCCACAGCCTGTGCTGCATGGCATGCTGGGACATTCCACTGTCAGAAAGTGGCAGCACTGTAGAGAAACCTCCAGGACATGAGCTCTCTCTGGGAAAAAGATGTGCCATCAAATCAAGTCCATGGAGATGCAACAAACTCCAGGTTACTGTAGGTCAATGAGTACTCTCCAAGAGGGGAAACTTGACTCAGAAAACTGGGCACAACACAGGATTTCTGGACAGCAGTGATTCTCAGTGTTAGGTGGGTTTCCAGATTTTTATGTCAGGGAGGACTCAGAGTAGAGTCAGGGCAAGGAATAGCAAGAATCCTGGAGGGAAGCTCTAACCAACCTAGACAGCATATTAAAAAGCAGAGACATTACTTTGCCAACAAAGTTCAGTCTAGTCAAGGCTATGGTTTTTCCAGTAGTCATATATGAAGGTGAGAGTTGGACCATAAAGAAAGCTGAGTGCAAAAGAATTGATGCTTTTGAACTATGGTGTTTGGGAAGACTCTTGAGAGTCTCTTGGACTGCAAGGAGATCCAACAAGTCCATCCAAAAGGAAATCAGTCCTGAATATTCATTGGAAGGACTGATGCTGAAGCTGAAACTCCAATCCTTCGGCCACTTGATCCGAAGAACTGACTCATCAAGAAAGACCCTGATGCTGGGAAAGATTGAAGGTGGGAGGAGAAGGGGACAACAGAGGATGAGATGGTTGGATGGCATCACCAACTCGATGGACATGAGTTTGAGCAAGCTTCGGGAGTTGGTGATGGACAGGGAGGCCTGGTGTGCTGCAGTCCATGGGGTCACGAAGAATCAGACACAACTGAAGGACTTAACTGACTGACTGAAGGGAAGCAAGCAGTGAAGGGAACCTGAGTTATGGTCTACCTAGCTCGGATTCAGGGTCAAGCTTCATTCCCAGTGGGAAAGTTGCTTGCGGGCAGAGAACCCTAGTGAGCAAACCAGACAGACTGGCTATACCTGGAAGCCACGTGAGTGTCTCTTTGCTGGGGGTAGGATTAGAGGCAGGCTCCTGCTCAGTGCTCACATCAGGAGTCTCTGCATCTTTGGCATAGCAATTATTTCCATGCTCCTACTCACCACTGGGGAAAGCTCTCATTTCTTGCCTGATTGAGTTTTCATGGGTTTCTAAACTGCGTAGGGCTGAGCCTACAAAGAGAAGGATGTGAGCAAGCAGTAACTGACATCTGACAAGTGGAAGAGGGAGCTGACTTCTCTGGGGCCATCAGAGGCTGGCGGTTTCGTGTTGGGCTCACCTACCCATAGTGATCTACGGGCTAGAGATGCCTGGGGCACTCCCAGGGGAGCACCGAAGCCATTTCTCCTTTCAGAATCAACAGTGTGGTTGCACCAGCTGTTGTGGATCTTATTATGATTGCAAGACACACAGAGGTTATCAAGGAGGAGTTTAGGAGGTGAGGGGAATGAGAATTAGTATTTAACGGATATAGAGTTTCTGTTCAGAAAGATGAAAAAATTCTGGAAATGGATAGTGGTGATGGTTGTACAACACTGAATATTCTTAATGCCATGGATTTATACACTTAAAATGGTAGTGTCTATGTGTTGTATGGGCTTCCCAGGTGGTGCAGTGGTAAAGAATCTGCCTGCCAATGCAGAAGACCTGGGTTCGATCACTGAGTCAGGAAGATCAGCTGGAATAGGAAATGGCAACCCACTCCAGTATTCTTGCCTAGAAATGGAGGAGCCTGGCAGGCTACAGTCCATGGGGTTGCAAGGAGTCAGACATGACTGAGCACATACACACGTTTTGTATACTTTATTATAGTCAGCAACAACTATCAGGGAACTCTTGAAAAACAAAGTTTATTACCTATAGGCCCTAGATGGCGCATGGTGTCTAGGACACATAGAACTGCACAGGAAGGTCTCTAGTAGAGAGAGTCAACGTGGGCCTAGAATTCTTTCTTTGGAGGCTGAGGGTGGGGTACCTAGGATTTCACAGATTCACTCCTGTTGAATTTAAATGTTAAAGAGTGGGAATTAAAGATGGCAAAGGCAAAACAAGCAAATAGGGTCAGTTATCTAAGTCAACCGGAGATCTCCAAAACAAAGGAACTTCTCTGCACCTATGCACAAATAAAAATAAATAGAACAGAGGAACTTTAGGGGTGGGGTGGCCTGGCGCTTCAGTCATGTAGCTGGCAATGTGTTTATTGAAGTGAATGGCTCAGCAGTTAAAGCTTAATGTCAGACACCGGTATTAAATCAAAAAGGCGAACTTTCAGGCATTTACACTATGCTGAGCAAGGACCACATGGCAGAACCATATGAGGTGGACTTAGCTCCCACAGAAAAGATTGTCAATTAGACCTGTCTGAAAATGAATTCTCCATCAGTGTTAGCTGAATTAGACCTGATTGAAGAGCTGTAAGGGTTGCTGTTGAGGGAATTCTTCCCTAAGCCATTAGCAAGCCAATCAGCTCTGCCTCCAAAATTTGTCTGCAACCTGACCACTTTTCCCCATCCTCTGCCCAGTCCAGCCACCTTCACTTCCTGCCTTGACCACTGCAGACACCTTCTCACTGGGCTCCCTTTCTCAGGAAAATCCTAGGCAGTCTTTGCAAGGCTCACCTCAGATTAGGTTAGGCTCACCTCAGATTCTTGAGTCAACAGACTAGGGATCTTAACTGTAACTGCAGAACTTCTTCACCTTTGCTGTATAATGCTACAGAGTCACAGGAGGGATATTCCATCATAATCACAGGGCCTGTCTACACTCAAGGGGAAGGGATCACGCAAGGATATGGGTCATTGGCAGCCATTGTAGGGTTCTGCCCACCATGGATATATTGTTATACCAGCCTCAACAGCACCCCACAGGGAGCTCTGGAGCATAAGTCGCTCCAAGCCAAATCAGTGTGAGAAAGTCAGTGCTGTTGGGCTCTACAGAGCCTCCATCTCGGCCATCTTTTTTTCAGGTACCAGATGGCTGGTCATAGAAGTCACCAGAGATTTTGGGACTTCCCTGGTGGTCCAGTGATTAATACTCTGCCTTCCAATGCAGGGAGCATGGGTTCCAGCCCTGGTGGGGAAACTAAGGTTCCATATGCTGTGTGGTGTGACTACAAATTTTTTTTTAAGTCTGCAATTTTGGGAAACCCCTGTTTAATGTCTCTTCTGCAATGGATCTACTCTGGTGAACATTCATGGGGCATGCAAAGACCCTCTCACTTCAGCGCATTCCTCTAGGCCCCCAGGCTTACTCTTTCCAAACCTCTGACAACCTACTGAGTTATTCATCACAGCCGATGAGCAATGGTGAACCTAGGGGATCATCACTGGTAAAAGTGGTCCACGCCTGTGTGAGCAAGAAGAGTCTGTAGAAATTTATGTTTCTGGTGAACATTCATGGGGCATGCAAAGACCCTCTCACTTCAGCGCATTCCTCTAGGCCCCCAGGCTTACTCTTTCCAAACCTCTGACAACCTACTGAGTTATTCATCACAGCCGATGAGCAATGGTGAACCTAGGGGATCATCACTGGTAAAAGTGGTCCACGCCTGTGTGAGCAAGAAGAGTCTGTAGAGAATTTATGTGAAAATTCTTAAAAGACGGGTCATGTTTTACTATCACTGGGCAGTGGCAATTATAACAATGTCAGTTTTAAACTATTTCTCCATGCTGGGGGGGACTGTTCCCACTACTCCCCTCCCCAAAACTTGGTAAGTTCCAATAGTATCTGCTCAACCCTCCGTGATACCATTACTCAGACATTCCTCTCTTCCACAAGTAGAAGACCAGGTGTGCTGCCTAAAACTCACCCCGTCAGGAGGGCCTCCACTCACTACTCTCCTTGAAGAACACTCCTGAATCGGGCTGGAGTGCAGTGCATTCTGTTTGTAGTTCCCTCTGATGAACTGAGGGCTTCCCTCGGGGCTCAGACAGTAAAGAATCTGTGCCTGCAATGCAGAAGGCCCAGGTTCAGTCCCTGGATTGGGAAGGTCCCCTGGAGAAGGGCATGGCAACCCACTCTAGTATCCTTGCCTGAAGAATCCCATGGACAGAGAGGAGCCTGTTCATGGGTTGCAAAGAGTTGGACACAACTGAGCAACTAACACACACACACACACGCACACACACACACACACACACACGCTGATGAACTGACCCATCCATCCTCACCAAATGTTACAGTAATTAAGTTCCCCTTGTTGGTGGTAGTTAAGGTCTACCACCTGGCTTCCGCTGTTTCGGAATCCTACCATCCACATTGTCATTAAGGAGGACAGCCTCTGGAATGGTGAGCCCTATGCAGTGGAGGACCCCATGACCCAGAAGTGCTCTGTCCTCTCCTTTGCACATCCCTTATTGCATAAGAGAAAGAAGCATCATCTGGACCTTCTCAAGGAACAAAGTGAGTCCTTGATTCTAAATAATTGATTCATTCATCTCTGAGCCTTCAGATTCCATCCTGAGCACTCTGCCAAAGCACTTCTAACATCTCCGCTTCTTTGAATGTGGATTACTTCCCCCCATAATTTCTAAAAGCCTTCCAAGAGCACATTAGTGCAGGCTCCACTGCCAGGAAATTAATTCCTGAGTCACAATATGGTGCCCCCAGCATTTCAAACTGTCCCTTATCCAGACTAGTTCCCCGTGCCCCACTCAGGTCTTGAAGCTTCATGATCCAGGTCTTGAAGTTCCTTCAGTGCGTATTCATTCTCTTTCTCCCTGTGGCAAAAACAGCTCTTTCTCAATCAGGCCACAGCGAGATTTGTCCTTTGTTATTGGTCTAGTGGCCAGGAGGGGAGGAGACTGCTGAATTTGAGGAGGATGGCAAATATCTTTTTTTGAAAAAATTTGTTTATTAATTTGACTGCACTGGATCGTACTTGTGGCATACATGGGATCTTTGATCTTAATTGTAGCACGTGGGATCTTCAGTTGTGACATGTGAATTCAGTTGCAGCATGTGGGATCTAGTTTCCTGACCAGGAATCAAACCCATTGGGAGTGCAGAATCTTAGCCACTGGACCACCAGGCAAGTCCCAGTAAATACCACCTTGAGCACTGGGCATCGGCCATACTTGAGGCCTTAGGTGTTCTTCAGGGGAGGAGTGGGCTGCTATTCTCTGACCAGGGGCATAGAGGCCACTTCTCCAGACCCAGAGAGTTCGAGGTTCTCAAGTGCCTCTATCCAGATGTCACCATTCCAAGATTTAGGTTCCCATTCCTTCCTGAACAAATCCCTGGCTCTGATCTAGGAGACTTGCCTCTAGTGTCTGGTCTTGAGACTAAATTGCTCTCCAGGTTGCAGACAGCAAATTGTGGGCCTTAGCCTTCATAACCAGGTGAACCCAGGCCTGGTTATAAATCTCCTGTTATCTCTCTCTTTTTAACCCTATGGATTCTGTTTCTCTGGGGCACCTTAATAATAAGAAAAACATAATAACGTAACAGAATTCAATAGAGAACTTGGTTAAAAAACTTTAGGTCAGGGACTTTCCTGGAAGTCCATTGGTTAAGATTGCTTCCCTTGCAGGGGGGAAAGGTTTGATCCCTGGTCGGGGAATTAGGATCCTACATGCCATGTGGTGTGACCAAAACCAAATTAGGTCAGTGATAATTAACCTAACTTTATAGATTTATTTATCAGGAAATAAAGATGATCAAAATAGACATGATCCCTGCTCAGACTACCACACAATCGCACTCATCTCACACGCTAGTAAAGTAATGCTAAAAATTCTCCAAGCCAGGCTTCAGCAATACGTGAACCGTGAACTTCCTGATGTTCCAGCTGGTTTTAGAAAAGGCAGAGGAACCAAAGATCAAATTGCCAACATCTGCTGGATCATCCAAAAACCAAGAGAGTTCAAGAAAAACTGCTTTATTGCCTATGCCAAAGCCTTTGACTGTGTGGATCACAATAAACTGTGGAAAATTCTTCAAGAGATGGGAATACCAGACGACCTGACCTGCCTCTTGAGAAATTTGTATGCAGGCCAGGAAGCAACAGTTAGAACTGGACATGGAACAACAGACTGGTTCCAAATAGGAAAAGGAGTACGTCAAGGCTGTATATTGTCACCCTGCTTATTTAACTTCTATGCAGAGTACATCATGAGAAACGCTGGGCTGGAGGAACCACAAACTGGAATCAAGATAGCTGGGAGAAATATCAATAACCTCAGATATGCAGATGACACCACCTTTATGGCAGAAAGTGAAGAACTAAAGAGCCTCTTGATGAAAGTGAAAGAGGAGAATGAAAAAGTTGGCTTAAAGCTCAACATTCAGAAAACTAAGATCATGGCATCTGGTCCCATCACTTCATGGCAGATAGATGGGGAAACAGTGGAAACAGTCACTGACTTTATTTTTCTGGGCTCCAAAATCACTGCAGATGGTGATTGTAGCAATGAAATTAAAAGACACTTACTCCTTGGAAGGAAAGTTATGACCAACCTGCTGCTAAGTTGCTCAGTCGTGTCCGACTCTGTGCGACCCCATAGTCGGCAACCCACCAGGTTTCCCCATCCCTGGGATCCTCCAGGCAAGAACGCTGGAGTGGGTTGCCATTTCTTTCTCCAATGCATGAAAGTGAAAAATGAAAGTGAAGTTGCTCAGTCTTGTATGACACTTCTCGACCCCATGGACTGCAGCCAACCAGGCTCCTCCGCCCATGGGATTTTCCAGGCAAGAATATTGGAGTGGGGTGCCATTGCCTTCTCCGATGACCAACCTAGACAGCATATTAAAAGGCAGAGACATTACTTTGCCAACAAAGGTCCATCTAGTCAAGGCTATGGTTTTTCCAGTAGTTATGTATGGATGTGAGAGTTGGACTATAAAAAATGCTGAGCACAGAAGAATTGGTGCTTTTGAACTGTGCTGTTGGAGAAGACTCTTGAGAGTCCCTTGGACTGCAAGGAGATCCAACCAGTCCATCCTAAACGAAATCAGTCCTGGGTGTTCATTGGAAGAACTGATGTTGAAGCTGAAACTCCAATACTTTGGCCACCTGATGTGAAGAGCTGACTCATTTGAAAAGACCCTGATGCTGGCAAAGATTGAGGGCAGGAGGAGAAGGGGATGACAGAGGATGAGATGGTTGGAAGGAGTGCCATCACTGACTCAACAGAGATGAGTTTGAGTAAATTCCAGGAGTTGGTGATGGACAGGGAGGCCTGGTGTACTGCGGTTCATGGAGTCACAAAGAGTCGGACATGAATGAGCAACTGAACTGAACTGTCTCATGGAGTAGTAGTGGGGAAAAACAACATTAAATAAAAACATGTAAGTACAACTATCATAAAGAGTACACCTAGAGAGTATACGGCAGGAAGTCTGTGACACAGAAGGCCTTCTTTCAGAGGAAAGGAGCAGGCCAGGGTACTCTGAGAAGAGCAGGAAGGAGAAAGTGGAACTACTCCGGGAGTTGGTGATGGACAGGGAGGCCTGGCGTGCTGTGATTCATGGAGTCACAAGGAATCGCACACGACTGAGCGACTGAACTGAACTGAGCATATTTTCCTTTCACTCTTCATACGCTTCGGCTCTAGAATTTCTTTTTGATTGACCTTTCTGTTTTCTATCTCTTTGCTTTGTCCATGCATTGTTTTCTGTCTTTGTCCATGCATCCCCTTAGCACTTTGATCATCTTTAAGACAATTGTTTTAAAGTCTTTGTATGGTTAAGTCTGACAATTGTGGCTTCCTGAAGTATATTTTCTGTCTATTTATCTGTCCCTTTGAATGGGCCATACTTACCTATTTCTTTGAATGACTTGTGATTTTTTTGGTTAAAAGCTGGGACATTTGGCTCTGGAGCGGGATGGCAGCGGAGACGGCCGGAGTTGGCCCTAGGCTCACAGATCCCGCTCTCTGGCCTGAAACATGGCCCAGGGTCCTGGCCCTTTAACCCGGCCTTGCCCCGACATGGTCGCCATGCCCAAGAGAGGGAAGCGACTCAAGTTCCGGGCCCAAGACGCCTGCTCTGGAAGAGTGACCGTGGCAGATTATGCCAACTCGGATCCAGCCATCGTGAGGTTTGGAAGGGTCAAAAAAGCTGTCGCCAACGCTGTTCAACAGGAAGTAAAATCTCTCTGTGGCTTGGAAGCCTCCCAGTTTCCTGCAACGACTCAAGTTCCGGGCCCAAGACGCCTGCTCTGGAAGAGTGACCGTGGCAGATTATGCCAACTCGGATCCAGCCATCGTGAGGTTTGGAAGGGTCAAAAAAGCTGTCGCCAACGCTGTTCAACAGGAAGTAAAATCTCTCTGTGGCTTGGAAGCCTCCCAGTTTCCTGCAGTGGAAGCTCGTTCTGGGGCTGGTGAGCCCTGTGACATCATTGACAGCAGTGGTGAGACTGATGCCCAGGAGGAAAGCATCTATGAGAGAACTATCTCCAGAAAAAAGAAAATACACACACACACACACACGCTGATGAACTGACCCATCCATCCTCACCAAATGTTACAGTAATTAAGTTCCCCTTGTTGGTGGTAGTTAAGGTCTACCACCTGGCTTCCGCTGTTTCGGAATCCTACCATCCACATTGTCATTAAGGAGGACAGCCTCTGGAATGGTGAGCCCTATGCAGTGGAGGATCCCATGACCCAGAAGTGCTCTGTCCTCTCCTTTGCACATCCCTTATTGCATAAGAGAAAGAAGCATCATCTGGACCTTCTCAAGGAACAAAGTGAGTCCTTGATTCTAAATAATTGATTCATTCATCTCTGAGCCTTCAGATTCCATCCTGAGCACTCTGCCAAAGCACTTCTAACATCTCCGCTTCTTTGAATGTGGATTACTTCCCCCCATAATTTCTAAAAGCCTTCCCAAGAGCACATTAGTGCAGGCTCCACTGCCAGGAAATTAATTCCTGAGTCACAATATGGTGCCCCCAGCATTTCAAACTGTCCCTTATCCAGACTAGTTCCCCGTGCCCCACTCAGGTCTTGAAGCTTCATGATCCAGGTCTTGAAGTTCCTTCAGTGCGTATTCATTCTCTTTCTCCCTGTGGCAAAAACAGCTCTTTCTCAATCAGGCCACAGCGAGATTTGTCCTTTGTTATTGGTCTAGTGGCCAGGAGGGGAGGAGACTGCTGAATTTGAGGAGGATGGCAAATATCTTTTTTTGAAAAAATTTGTTTATTAATTTGACTGCACTGGATCGTACTTGTGGCATACATGGGATCTTTGATCTTAATTGTAGCACGTGGGATCTTCAGTTGTGACATGTGAATTCAGTTGCAGCATGTGGGATCTAGTTTCCTGACCAGGAATCAAACCCATTGGGAGTGCAGAATCTTAGCCACTGGACCACCAGGCAAGTCCCAGTAAATACCACCTTGAGCACTGGGCATTGGCCATACTTGAGGCCTTAGGTGTTCTTCAGGGGAGGAGTGGGCTGCTATTCTCTGACCAGGGGCATAGAGGCCACTTCTCCAGACCCAGAGAGTTCGAGGTTCTCAAGTGCCTCTATCCAGATGTCACCATTCCAAGATTTAGGTTCCCATTCCTTCCTGAACAAATCCCTGGCTCTGATCTAGGAGACTTGCCTCTAGTGTCTGGTCTTGAGACTAAATTGCTCTCCAGGTTGCAGACAGCAAATTGTGGGCCTTAGCCTTCATAACCAGGTGAACCCAGGCCTGGTTATAAATCTCCTGTTATCTCTCTCTTTTTAACCCTATGGATTCTGTTTCTCTGGGGCACCTTAATAATAAGAAAAACATAATAACGTAACAGAATTCAATAGATAGAGAACTTGGTTAAAAAACTTTAGGTCAGGGACTTTCCTGGAAGTCCATTGGTTAAAATTGCTTCCCTTGCAGGGGGGAAAGGTTTGATCCCTGGTCGGGGAATTAGGATCCTACATGCCATGTGGTGTGACCAAAACCAAATTAGGTCAGTGATAATTAACCTAACTTTATAGATTTATTTATCAGGAAATAAAGATGATCAAAATAGACATGATCCCTGCTCAGACTACCACACAATCGCACTCATCTCACACGCTAGTAAAGTAATGCTAAAAATTCTCCAAGCCAGGCTTCAGCAATACGTGAACCGTGAACTTCCTGATGTTCCAGCTGGTTTTAGAAAAGGCAGAGGAACCAAAGATCAAATTGCCAACATCTGCTGGATCATCCAAAAACCAAGAGAGTTCAAGAAAAACTGCTTTATTGCCTATGCCAAAGCCTTTGACTGTGTGGATCACAATAAACTGTGGAAAATTCTTCAAGAGATGGGAATACCAGACGACCTGACCTGCCTCTTGAGAAATTTGTATGCAGGCCAGGAAGCAACAGTTAGAACTGGACATGGAACAACAGACTGGTTCCAAATAGGAAAAGGAGTACGTCAAGGCTGTATATTGTCACCCTGCTTATTTAACTTCTATGCAGAGTACATCATGAGAAACGCTGGGCTGGAGGAACCACAAACTGGAATCAAGATAGCTGGGAGAAATATCAATAACCTCAGATATGCAGATGACACCACCTTTATGGCAGAAAGTGAAGAACTAAAGAGCCTCTTGATGAAAGTGAAAGAGGAGAATGAAAAAGTTGGCTTAAAGCTCAACATTCAGAAAACTAAGATCATGGCATCTGGTCCCATCACTTCATGGCAGATAGATGGGGAAACAGTGGAAACAGTCACTGACTTTATTTTTCTGGGCTCCAAAATCACTGCAGATGGTGATTGTAGCAATGAAATTAAAAGACACTTACTCCTTGGAAGGAAAGTTATGACCAACCTGCTGCTAAGTTGCTCAGTCGTGTCCGACTCTGTGCGACCCCATAGTCGGCAACCCACCAGGTTTCCCCATCCCTGGGATCCTCCAGGCAAGAACGCTGGAGTGGGTTGCCATTTCTTTTCTATGCCAAAGCCTTTGACTGTGTGGATCACAATAAACTGTGGAAAATTCTTCAAGAGATGGGAATACCAGACGACCTGACCTGCCTCTTGAGAAATTTGTATGCAGGCCAGGAAGCAACAGTTAGAACTGGACATGGAACAACAGACTGGTTCCAAATAGGAAAAGGAGTACGTCAAGGCTGTATATTGTCACCCTGCTTATTTAACTTCTATGCAGAGTACATCATGAGAAACGCTGGGCTGGAGGAACCACAAACTGGAATCAAGATAGCTGGGAGAAATATCAATAACCTCAGATATGCAGATGACACCACCTTTATGGCAGAAAGTGAAGAACTAAAGAGCCTCTTGATGAAAGTGAAAGAGGAGAATGAAAAAGTTGGCTTAAAGCTCAACATTCAGAAAACTAAGATCATGGCATCTGGTCCCATCACTTCATGGCAGATAGATGGGGAAACAGTGGAAACAGTCACTGACTTTATTTTTCTGGGCTCCAAAATCACTGCAGATGGTGATTGTAGCAATGAAATTAAAAGACACTTACTCCTTGGAAGGAAAGTTATGACCAACCTGCTGCTAAGTTGCTCAGTCGTGTCCGACTCTGTGCGACCCCATAGTCGGCAACCCACCAGGCTTCCCCATCCCTGGGATCCTCCAGGCAAGAACGCTGGAGTGGGTTGCCATTTCTTTCTCCAATGCATGAAAGTGAAAAATGAAAGTGAAGTTGCTCAGTCTTGTATGACACTTCTCGACCCCATGGACTGCAGCCAACCAGGCTCCTCCGCCCATGGGATTTTCCAGGCAAGAATATTGGAGTGGGGTGCCATTGCCTTCTCCGATGACCAACCTAGACAGCATATTAAAAGGCAGAGACATTACTTTGCCAACAAAGGTCCATCTAGTCAAGGCTATGGTTTTTCCAGTAGTTATGTATGGATGTGAGAGTTGGACTATAAAAAATGCTGAGCACAGAAGAATTGGTGCTTTTGAACTGTGCTGTTGGAGAAGACTCTTGAGAGTCCCTTGGACTGCAAGGAGATCCAACCAGTCCATCCTAAACGAAATCAGTCCTGGGTGTTCATTGGAAGAACTGATGTTGAAGCTGAAACTCCAATACTTTGGCCACCTGATGTGAAGAGCTGACTCATTTGAAAAGACCCTGATGCTGGCAAAGATTGAGGGCAGGAGGAGAAGGGGATGACAGAGGATGAGATGGTTGGAAGGAGTGCCATCACTGACTCAACAGAGATGAGTTTGAGTAAATTCCAGGAGTTGGTGATGGACAGGGAGGCCTGGTGTACTGCGGTTCATGGAGTCACAAAGAGTCGGACATGAATGAGCAACTGAACTGAACTGTCTCATGGAGTAGTAGTGGGGAAGAACAACATTAAATAAAAACATGTAAGTACAACTATCATAAAGAGTACACCTAGAGAGTATACGGCAGGAAGTCTGTGACACAGAAGGCCTTCTTTCAGAGGAAAGGAGCAGGCCAGGGTACTCTGAGAAGAGCAGGAAGGAGAAAGTGGAACAAGATGAAAACTCTGAGAGACCAGATCACTGGGCCAGGTGGGATGACACAGAAATGGGAAATACTCAAAAGTTTTGCACAAGGGAGTGATGATTTTCGATTTGCGTCTTTTCAAAGACCATTTAATGATGTAATTTCTGTTATTCTAAATAGTATATATTTATGCTTTTAACAAACCAGGAATAGAGGATAACTCCTCAACTTTGTAAAGAACATCTACAAAAAAAGCAACGGTGAATATCATAGTGAATGGTGAGAGTTATGGGCTGAATTGTGTCTCCCTCCCCGCCCCCCATTCATATGTTGGAAGTCCTAACCACTAGAACTTGGCACTGGGACTGCCTTGGGGGGTAAGGTCTTTAAAGAGGTAATTAAATTAAAATGAGCTCATCTGAATGGTTATATATAAGAAACAGAAATGAGGACACAGAGAAGTACAGAGGGAAGGCCTTGTGAAGACTCAGGGAGAAAACAGGCTTTCAGAAGCCAAGGAGGGAGACCTCAGAGGAAACCAACCCTGCGACATTTGATCTCAGATTTCTAGCCTCCAGAATTGTGAGACAATAAATTTCTGCCTAAGTCGCCCAGTCTGTGGTACTCTGTTATGGTAGCCATAGCAAACTAATACAGTGAGAAACCAGATGCTTTCCCAGGAAATCAGGAATAAGGCAAGGTGTCCTCTATTAACACTGCTATTCAGTATCATACAGAAATAATAGCAACAACAAACATCGCACTGAGCTCCTAGCAAATGCAGTAAAAGAGAAAAGGAAATAATATGTATACAGATTGAAAAGGAGAAGCAAAACTTTGTTCATAGGTGGCATGCTTGTCTATGTAGAAAATCCCCCCAAATCAACCAAAAAACCTTGGGAACTAATAAGCAATTATAGCAAGATTGCAGGATACTAGGTTAATGTACAAAAAGTCAATTGCTTTCCTATATACCAAAATTTGAAATTTAAAATGCAAAGTCATTTACACTAGCACCTCCAAAATTAAACACTTAGGTATAAATCTAAAAATATATATATAAGAGCTATATGGGGAAAACTGGAAAATGCTGATGACAGAAATTTTAAAAGATCTAAATAAGTGGAGAAAATATCCCATGTATATGAATAAGAAGATTGTAGAAGACTGTCTCAATACTGACAAGATGTCTGTCCTCCCTAACTTGATCTATAGATTTTATGCTATCCCAATCAAAACCCTAGTAAGTTATCTCATGGATGTTTGTACATGCTTTTGTGTATATGTAGACTATATTCGGAAAGGTTCATTATAAACTGCTGACAGTGATTGCCTCTGAGGGTGAGGAACGCAAGGATATGAGGGGAGAGACTTGTTTTTACATTTTGTGTGACTTGAATTTTATACAACACACATGCTATGTAGGTAAAAATATTTAAGCTGGAAAAGAATTTGCACAAGGTCACACAGATAGAAATGGACAAAAAAGGACGAAATCTGGGTCTTCGGAACTGTAAGGGGAACAAGAGAAGGCGTTTCTCTTTGTGCAGGTGGGTAGTGACAGAAGGAAGGAAAGAGCCTTGTGGGAGGATTAGGAATGGACTTGGCGGAGTGCCAGGCTCAGGAGTGTGGATGTCATCCTACGGATCATGGAGCGTTGGCCGAGTTTTATGCAGAGGAGAATTCGATCAAAGGAGTATAGGAAATTTACTCCTCTCTTCTCTGATGACTGCCCAGAATTCACCTAATCAGATTTCAGAGGGGGTGAATCAGGAGAAAAAGGAATTCTGTAAGAATTGAGAAAGTAAGATATAGAATGATTCTCTTTTACTAGAAGTAGACAGCGGATTTAAATAAGCCTCGGAGGGCTGCAGGAGTGATGGAACACTTGGTAGCCCAAGCAGTGACAGAAGAATAACTTGGTAAGTTGCTAAATAGACAGCATATGCATAACCGGCAAGCCATTAGAGGGCAGGGAGCAAGTCTGGGGAAAAGAATCAGGAACAACTCTAACATTCTTGGCTACCCTTCACAATGATTGCTTTTTCTATTGGACCAAAAAAAAAAAAAAAAGGAGGAAGCTCTGTTCAGATTAGAAGTACTTCTCAGTGTTATGAGTGAATTGAGGATCTAAAGTCATTGCATTTGTACATGGAAGCCTAGCTGTAATGCGATCATTTGCATTTATATAGAAACATTCATCTAAGGCAGAAACGTGCTTCCCAGCATTAACTCATTAATCCTCACAATGTCCTTGTGAAGGAGCTGGTGAGTATGATTATCTCCATTTTACAAAGAAGAAAAACGGAGCTGCTGAGAGGGTAAGTGATTTGGGTGAGAAAAGGTTGGGTCTGTACAGGGAATTCATACTGGTATTAACATAAGGCTCTTGAAATGAGTTATAAATGATTGGTCGGTTCAACACAGCTTAGTGTTCAGATTTCTCAAAATTTTTAATAGATGAAGGTCTTGCTTTGGCTTTATAAACAACAGAATCTGATTATTATTCAGTCTTTACTCACGCTGATGAATAACAACATTTGTCTCTTGGGATTCAAAGCCACATTTCTCCCTGACTAATAACTTTAGAGCCCAGGAGTCACAGACGCTGTGGAAGGAATTGCAAGGTTAGGGAAATAATAACAGAAAGTCACTTGGCTTAGTAGGTTATTGGCAATTAGTTTTATTTCTGAACCTCTCCCCCTCACACACAAAACAACTTTAAGATAAAGATTTGCGTGCAAGTAAATGGCAGTCCACTCCAGTGTTCTTGCCTGGAGAATCCCAGGGACGGGGGAGCCTGATAGGCTGCCGTCTATGGGGTCACACAGAGTCGGACACGACTGAAGCGACTTAGCAGCAGCAGCAGCAGCAGTTTATCCAGAGAGCATCCCAGGAAGCTTGTTGAAGGAGTGTGGAGATAAGACAGGGACAAGAGGAAAGTTAATACAGTGTTGAATGAGCAGCTTGCAGCTGTGGGAGTGGACCTACAGTGAGACTGCATATACCTGCACCTCAAAAGTATCCCATCCAGGAGCCAGGAAGTTAGGTTTTGATGCCCTAACTCCTGGACCCTCTTTAACTGATCGTTTTTCCTGCAGCAGTCTGTGCAGGTAGAATGGCTTCTGGAGCCTGAAAGCCCTCAGAGAAATGCTATGACGCTGTAGTTTAAGTACCTCACTTTACTGGTTTGATTTCTGAGGCATCCATTGCAAAGACAGCCCCTCTGAATAGATATTTGCCAGCTGTGCGAAACAGCAGCTGGCAAAACAACTAGATAAGAAAACAGGCTGCCCCCCGCCTTTGAAAGTCCCTTTAAGAAAGCCTTAAGTGACTTCGATAACTAACTGCTGGAGTGACCTGGCTTTTCTTTTCCAAAGCCCCAATTCCTGACCTTATGTTTGAATTGGACACTGCTGGGACTTCCCTGGAGAAGGCAATGGCACCCCACTCCAGTACTCTTGCCTGGAAAATCCCATGGATGGAGGAGCCTGGTAGGCTGCAGTCCATGGGGTCGTGAAGAGTTGGACACGACTGAGCGACTTCACTTTCCCTTTTCACTTTCATGCATTGGAGAAGGAAATGGCAACCCACTCCAGTGTTCTTGCCTGGAGAATCCCAGGGACGGGGGAGCCTGATAGGCTGCCGTCTATGGGGTCACACAGAGTCGGACACGACTGAAGCGACTTAGCAGCAGCAGCAGCAGCAGTTTATCCAGAGAGCATCCCAGAAAGCTTGTTGAAGGAGTGTGGAGATAAGACAGGGACAAGAGGAAAGTTAATACAGTGTTGAATGAGCAGCTTGCAGCTGTGGGAGTGGACCTACAGTGAGACTGCATATACCTGCACCTCAAAAGTATCCCATCCAGGAGCCAGGAAGTTAGGTTTTGATGCCCTAACTCCTGGACCCTCTTTAACTGATCGTTTTTCCTGCAGCAGTCTGTGCAGGTAGAATGGCTTCTGGAGCCTGAAAGCCCTCAGAGAAATGCTATGACGCTGTAGTTTAAGTACCTCACTTTACTGGTTTGATTTCTGAGGCATCCATTGCAAAGACAGCCCCTCTGAATAGATATTTGCCAGCTGTGCGAAACAGCAGCTGGCAAAACAACTAGATAAGAAAACAGGCTGCCCCCCGCCTTTGAAAGTCCCTTTAAGAAAGCCTTAAGTGACTTCGATAACTAACTGCTGGAGTGACCTGGCTTTTCTTTTCCAAAGCCCCAATTCCTGACCTTATGTTTGAATTGGACACTGCTGGGACTTCCCTGGAGAAGGCAATGGCACCCCACTCCAGTACTCTTGCCTGGAAAATCCTATGGATGGAGGAGCCTGGTAGGCTGCAGTCCATGGGGTCGTGAAGAGTTGGATACGACTGAGCGACTTCACTTTCCCTTTTCACTTTCATGCATTGGAGAAGGAAATGGCAACCCACTCCAGTGTTCTTGCCTGGAGAATCCCAGGGACGGGGGAGCCTGGTAGGCTGTAGTCTATGGGGTTGCAAAGAGTCGGACACGACTGAAGTGACTTAGCAGGGACTTCCCTGGTGGTCCAGTGCCGGGGGCACGGGTTTGATCCCTGGTTGGGGAACTAAGATCCTGCAAGCCAAAAATAAAATAACTTTAAAAAAAGAAAGAAAGAAAGAAATTAGCCAGTAAAGAGTGAACCCAGGAAGCCCTAGATACCCCACCCTAGACTCAGTTCTGTGTTCACTCCCTCTTTCGTCCTGCAATTATGATAAGAACCACAAGGGCTGGTCTAGGCACATCGTTGGCTCTGGGAGGATGTCTGGGGCCTGTCGCAAGTAGTAGGAGCCCAAATGAGTGCCTCAGCAATCCTAACTGATAGCATCACTATCGACAGCCAGATGAACACTACAGAAGGCTTCAGTAAGCCAGGGATGTCACACCTGAGACTGCTGGTGACCTCAGGGCAGGTCAGGAGGAAAAGATGAATTCCCTGACAGCATGTGCTACAATAGTCAGGTATTCAGCATCTACTTAATACCTAATATGTGCCATTTTGCTAGGTGTAGGAATACAACATAACTAAGACATGGCATTTCTCAGAAACATAAATTCTGAACATGATACTCTTGAGAATCTCTTTAATAGTTCAGATCTGCTTCAAACTGCTACAGTATTATGAGAGATGCAGAGAAATTTGACAGCTCGAGATGGAAAAACATTAAATAGCTTTAATATATTCTATTCAATTGGGCTTGACTGAGGGAGTGACTCCTCAGCCTGCTTCTCCAGTCTCGTCCCAAAATCTATGCTATAAGACTTTGGCTTCATTCTAGAACATGGCAGAATCCTCTCACTTTATGAACCCAATTTCACCACATTTCAGTGACTTCTTCCTTACTAGGCACAATATCTGTTTGGCTTCAGTTTTTTCCGTTTGTCCTAGATTGAATCACAAATATACTGGTTTCTCTCCCATTAATTTCTTTGCCTGTTTTTTAATCTTTTCCGTGTGATTCTTCCCTTAAGAAATATTTTCAATGACTATGAGTTTATTTTGAGTGTTCCTTCCCTATTCCAGTGACCTGATAATGACTGCCCCTCCCAGACAATTTCTGATCTCCATTTAAATTGAATGACATTGTTATATGGTTCTGAAATTCTAATGCTTTTTTCTGATTTCCAAGGTAAAGCTAGGTGAATTTTTCCCTGCGTTAGTAGATTGTGAGTGAGAAAAGACAAGCCCCGCTGCTCTGCCTCACAAACACACCCTAGGTAGTGTTTATGGATTTTAATCATGGCTCTGCCAGCTGGAAAAAAATGCACAAGAGTTGTCAGTTACATTTTATTTGGACTATAAAGTATTATAAAAAGCATTATAGCCTGAAAGACAGCATCTTAGATAGCTCTGAGTAACTGCTCCAAAGAGGTGAGGGTATGTTGCAGGAAAGGGGACCCCTTCCAGGGCTGGAAAGTGGGCTTTTGTCTAACACTTGGAAATGAATTGTCTGAGGAGACACATGTGCTGATAAAGCAAGAAGAAAGGGCGCCTGGGCAGAGAGCAGTAAGGGTAAGGGAACCCAGGAGGACTGCTCTGGCAGTCTTGGGTTTTATGGTGATGGAATTAGTTTCAGATTGTCTTTATCCAATTATTCTGACTCTGAGTCCTTCCTGGTAGTGCACGCCTTGTTCAGCCAAGATAGATGCCAACGAGGAGGATTCTGGGAGGTGGTTGGACACGTGGTGTCACTTTTTGACCTTTCCTGAACTCTCCCGGTTGGTGGTGGCTTATTAGTTCCGTGTTCCTTACCGAGACCTCCTGTCATAAAAAAATTCATGCAAATGGTTACCATGGTGCCTGGCCAGGGTTGGGGGTTTTGGTCAGTGTGGTTCCCCTAACAAGTATTTGTGTGATTTTGGTGAAAGTAGAGTACATGTAATCAAGCACTTTTTTTTTTGTTGGGGGGGAGGGCAGGTCACTGCTGGTCACAGGGAGCAAAGGTCATCATGAAGGATTTTAGTGGTTTTCTGGGAGACACAAGAATTGGGCTCACAAAAATCTCCTCCTGAAAATATCTATCTGAAGTCCTGTCCTGCCCACTTTTCTCAGAGCACAGAGTGCCTCATTTCTGATCCCTACCCTGAACTCTCTTCAGGGGGTGTGGATGGTCAGCAGTTTCAGCAGCTCATAATTTTAAAAAAACTTTGTGAAAGTACATAGCAAGTGCCAATCGGTAGGTGAGAACTCTTAGGAGTCAGCCTTTCCCCTTTCTGACCCAACAGAACAGATTGACCCGATGGCATAAGGGTGACAAGACCCTCAGTTTACTATAAAGGCAGAGGTACCGTGTTTTCTAGACGTAGGGTTATTTCTGCTTAGAACTTAAATCGTGTTGTGTATATGTCCCGATAGTCTTGTGAAGAAGGGAAATAAAATAATCTGGTGTGGTGGGGAGGATTCAAGTTATATTTCTGTTAACTATGTAGTTATTTTGATTCAAATCATTATCAAATTGTGTCCAGCTTCTAATGTCAGAAAATGAAGTTTAGAGAACACAGCCCATGTGAACACGGGGTTTGCATGTCCATGACCTGGTTGATGTGGTTAGTTGATAAGTTGTGTCCAACTGTGTGCGACCTCATGGACTGTAGCCCACCAGGCTTCACTGTGCATGGGATTCTCCAGCCAAGAATACTGGAGTGGGTTGCCATTCCTTTCTCCAGGGGATCTTCCCAAAACTCAGGGATTGAACCTGGGTTGCCCACATTGACCATCTGAGCCACCATTTTTTATTGTGGTAAAATATACATAACATAAAATGTGCCATTTTAACCACTTTAAAATACACCACGCAATGGTGTGAAGTACATTCATAATATTGTACAACCATTACCCTCTCCATTTAGCTGAGCCTTCTTAAAAAAAAAAATTCTTATCACCTGTTTCCTAAGAGATCAAGTCAATTACAGTAATACTGGATTAAAATCATTATGTAAAATTAACTTACAAAAGCAATTCTGTGCAGGCAAAGAAATAAGCCATCTACAAGCCACGAAGGAGCCGTTTCTCCCAGATTCATATTGAGTGGACAGATCTTGTTGCACCCTGAGTACCTCTTAGCCTAATTGTCTTAGTTTGGGCTGATGTGAAACAAAATACTGTAGGCTTGGTAACTTCAACAGCGAACATTAATTTCTCACAGTTCTGGAGGCTGAGAGGTCCAAGGTTAAGGTCCCGGCTGATCTGGTTCTGGTTTCTGGTGTGGTCCCTCTTCCTGGATTGCAGGTGGTCCCCTTCTTGTTGAAACCTCATGTGGCAGAGGAATCATTTCTCACGTGTCTTCTTCTGAGAACATGAATACCAGTCATGCCCTACTTACCTCCTGAAGACCTCACTTCCAAACACCTCGCCACCAAACACCATCGCATTGGAGATTAGAGATTCAGCATGGGGATTCTGGGGGGCACATTCAGTCCATAGCACTGTTACTAGTGTTAGAGAAAGAGACTTGTATTTCCAGTACATGGAAAGCAACTACAGTAAAACTCAAAATCAGAGACTCTGTGGATGTATAAACATCACTGGTTTCCCACTGGCAAGTCAAACCACTCCAGGTCCTTGATATTGTGATCTGCAGTGTCCTCACTCTTTTGAGCCTTTAAAAATAATTTTGAGAGCATTTTAAAACTTGGAGGGAAAAAATTGGACCAAAGAGAGAACAAGGCACTGAAATGAATGGCTGATGGGACACACATATTAGAATGTATTAAGTGGCCCTGTGTTTCTCTGTGTATGTGTGTCTGGTGGTGAGGGGAAGGGGTTTAAGGGAGGCAGAATTTAGAGAAAGCTGAGAAAGACACTGTCTTGTTCATTTTGGTAGACCAGTGGTGGACTTCATTTAGAATCCTAAGAGGGATTTCCTTGGTGGTTCAGTGGTTAAGACTCTGCACCTCCACTGCACGGGGAACCTGTTTGATCCTTGGTTGGGAACTAACATCCTTCATGCCATACTGCTGCTGCTAAGTCGCTTCAGTTGTGTCCGACTCTTAGTGACCCCATGGACTGTAGCCTACTAGGCTCCTCTGTCTGTGGGATTTTCCAGGCAAGAACACTGGAGTGGGGTGCCATTGCCTTCTCCCTGCATACCATGAAGTGCAGCCAAAGAATTAAAAAAATAGAATCCTAAGGGATTGTTAAAGGTGATCTTTCACTTCCCATCCCTCAGTTACACCTGTTTCCTTTTCTTTCCCCACTGTCCCTCTCCTCTTTTCTGACCAATTTTCTCTCCCACAAAGTGTCCTTTGCTCTTTCATTTTTTTCTTTGCCTCAGTCATGTGCTCAATATCACAGGCAGTAACATAACATTTTCTGAAACTCTCTTGCTTTTTCCATGATCCAGTGGATGTTGGCAATTTGATCTCTGGTTCTTCTGCCTTTTCTAAAACCAGCTTGACAATCTGAAAGTTCACGGTTCACGTATTGCTGAAGCCTGGCTTGGAGAATTTTGAGCATTACTTTACTAGCATGTGAGATGAGTGCAATTGTGCAGTAGTTTGAGCATTCTTTGGCATTGCCTTTCTTTGGAACTGGAATGAAAATTGACCTTTTCCAGTCCTGCGGCCACTGCTGAGTTTTCCAAATTTGCTGGCATATTGAGTGCAGCACTTTCATAGCATCATCCTTCAGGATTTGAAACAGCTCAACTGGAATTCCATCACCTTCACTAGCTTTGTTCATAGTGATGCTTTCTAAGGCCCACTTGACTTCACATTCCAAGATATCTGGCTCTAGATGAGTGATCACATCATCATGATTATCTGGGTCTTGAAGATCTTTTTTGTACAGTTCTTCCATATATTCTTGCTACCTCTTCTTAATATCTTCTGCTTCTATTAGGTCCAGACCATTTCTGTCCTTTATAGAGCCCATCTTTGCATGAAATGTTCCCTTGATATCTCTAATTTTCTTGAAGAGATCTCTAATCTTTCCCATTCTGTTCTTTCCCTCTATTTCTTTGCCTCAATTGCTGAAGAAGGCTTTCTTATCTCTTCTTGCTATTCTTTGGAACTCTGCATTCAGATGCTTATATCTTTCCTTTTCTCCTTGGCTTTTTGCCTCTCTTCTTTTCACAGTTATTTGTAAGCCCTCCCCAGACAGCCATTTTGCTTTTGTGCATTTCTTTTCCATGGGAATGGTCTTGATCCCTGTCTCCTGTACATGTCAAGAACCTCATTCCATAGTTCATCAGGCACTCTATCTATCAGATCTAGGCCCTTAAATCTATTTCTCACTTCCACTGTATAATCATAAGGGATTTGATTTAGGTCATACCTAAATGGTCTAGTGGTTTTCCCTACTTTCTTCAATTTCAGTCTGAATTTGGCAATAAGGAGTTCATGATCTGAACCACAGTCAGCTCCTGGTCTTGTTTTTGTTGACTGTATAGAGCTTCTCCATCTTTGGCTGCATAGAATATAATCAATCTGATTTTGGTGTTGACCATCTGGTGATGTCCATGTGTAGTCTTCTCTTATGTTGTTGGAAGAGGGTGTTTGCTATGACCAGCACATTTTCTTGGCAAAACTCTATTAGTCTTTGCCCTGCTTCATTTTGCATTCCAAGGCCAAATTTTCCTGTTACTCCAGGTGTTTCTTGACTTTCTACTTTAGTATTCCAGTCCCCTATAATGAAAAGGACATCTTTTTTGGGTGTTAGTTCTAAAAGGTCTTTTAGGTCTTTATAAAACCATTCAACTTTGGCTTCTTCAGCGTTACTGGTTGGGGCATAGACTTGGCTAACTGTGGTATCGAATGGTTTGCCTTGGAGATGAACAGAGATCATTCTGTCGTTTTTGAGATTGCATCCAATTACTGCATTTTGGACTCTCTTGTTGACCAAGATGGCTACTCCATCTTCTGAGGGATTCCTTCCCATAGTAGTAGATATAATGGTCATCTGAGTTAAATTCACCCATTCCAGTCCATTTTAGTTCACTGATTCCTAGAATGTTGACATTCACCCTTGCCATTTGTTTGACCACTTCCAATTTGCCTTGATTCATGTTACACATGAATGTTCTTACACATGTTACTCAGTTTTATTTATTTTCCAGATTATTTTGTTATATATGGAAGCCAATGCAGATATAGATATATACTATTTTTCTCAATTTTTGCAAAATTTGTAGTATGCTATATACATGTTCTGTAATTTGTTTTATTTTCAAAGATGTGGAAGATATTTTCATACTAAATAATTAAGAGCTCCTGCTTTTGTTTTCCAGATATATGTCATTCTACCATATGCATATTTCATAATGTCTTTAGTCACTATTATTATTGAGGTATATATTTTTAAATGCTGAAAAGTACAATGTCTCTTGTATACCACCTATACACATGGCTCCTGTATTCTCCTATAATGAAGTATAGTCAATATCTTATAATAAAGCATAATGGAAACAAATACAAAATTAATATATACAATATTATTATTATATAACTGAATTACTCTGTTGTACACCAGAAACTTATAACATCAGCAACTTAAAACAATCATGTACATATACAGAGTGCTATGGGCTTCCCTGGTGGCTTAGCACTGAAGAATCTGCTTGCCAGTGCCAGAGGTGTAGATTCCATGCCTGGACTGGGAAGACCCCCTGGAGAAGGAAACAGCAATCCACTCCAGTATTCTTGCCTGGGAAATCCCATGGACAGAGGAGCCTAGTGGGCTACAGTCCATGGGGCTGCAAAGAGTCAGACATGACTGAGCATCTGAGCACACACAGCACATCTACCTAGGATACATCACATCTTGGGGTACAACACAAGCTTTGATTAATTTAAGAAAATTGAAACCATATCAAGTATGGTTCCAACCACCACTATAACATTAGAAATACCTACAAAAATAACCTGTAAAAGACACAAACACAAACTGTGGCAACTAAACAGTTTGTTACTAAACCACCAATGGATCACTAAGGAAAACAAAAAGTACCTAGACACAAATGACAATGGCAAACATGACAGTGTAAAGTCTATGGGACACAGGAAAAACAGTTCTAAGTGAAAGTTGCTCAGTCATGTCCGACTCTTTGCGACCCCATGGACTATACAGTCCATGAAATTCTCCAGGCCAGAATACTGGAGTGGGTAGCCTTTCATTTCTCCAGGGTATCTTCCAAATCCAGGAACCACACCCAGGTCTCTCACATTGCAGGAGGTTTCTTTTCCTGCTGAGCCACCAGGGAGAAGTTTATAGCACTAAAATCTTACCTCAAGAAATCAAGAAAAATCTCAAATGATCTAAACTTATACCTAAAGCAACTATAGAAAGAAGAACAAAGCCTAAAGTTAGTATTAATAGAAGGGTGGGGCTTCCCTTGAGGCTCACCTGGTAAAGAAGGCGCTTGCAATGTGGGAGACCTGGGTTCTATCCCTGCGTTGGGAAGATCCCCTGGAGAAAGAAAAGGCTACCCACTCCAGTATTCTGGCCTGGAGAATTCCATGGTCTGTATAGTCCATGGGGTTGCAGAGTCGGACATGACTGAGCAACTTTCATTTCTACTTTAAATAGAAGGGAAGAAAGCATCAAGATTGAGCACAAATAAATGAGCTGAATAAAATAATAGAAAAGATCAATGAAACTAAAAGCTCATACTTTGAGAAGATAAACAAAACTGATAAACCTTTAGTTAGACTCATCAAAATAAAAACAGGGCTCAAATCATTAAAATTGGAAGAAGGATAAGTTACAACTGACACCACAGAAATACAAAGGGCCATAGTAGACTACTATAGGTAACTATGTGCCAATATGGGGTGGGAGGTGGGAGGAGGATTCAGGATTGGGAGCTCGTGTACACCCGTGGCAGATTCATGTCAATGTATGGCAAAACCAATACAATATTGTTAAGTAAACTAAAGTAAAAATAAAATTAAAAAAAAAAAGAAAAAATGGAGAACTCCTTAGAAAGATGCAATCTTCCAAGATTGAAGTAGGAATAAACAGGAGTTATGAACAGACCAATCATAAGTAGTTAAGTTGAAACTATGATTAAAATTTTTCCAGCAATAAGTCCTGTACCAGGTGGCTTCACAAGTGAATTCTGTCAAATTTACAAAAGAGTTAACACCTATCCTTCTGAAACCCATTCAAAAAATTTCAGAGAAAGGAATACTCTCAAGCTCATTCTATGAGGCCACCAGCACCCTGGTACCAAAAACAAAGATAATCACACAAGAAAGAACATTGCAAGCCAATATCACTAATGAAAATAGATGCAAAAATCCTCAACAAAAAACTAGCAAATTGAATCCAACAATACCTTAATAGGATCATACAAGATGATCAAGTAGGATTGATCTCAAGGATACAAAAATTTTTAATATCCATGAATCAATCATGTGATACATCACACATTAACAAAGTGAAAAATAAAAACCATGTGAACATCTCCATAGATGCACAAAAGGCTTTTGACAAAATTCAACACCAATTTATGATGAAAACTCTCCAGAGAGTGGGCATAGAATGAACTCACCTCAACATAATAAAGGACATATATGACAAATCCACAGCTAACATGATTCTTAAGGGTGAAAAGCTAGAAGCACTCCCACTAAGGTCAGTAACAAGGCTAGTATGTCCATTGTTGCCACTTTTATTCAACATAGTTTAGGAAGTCTTAGCCACAGCAACCAGAGAAGAAAAAGAAATGAAATGAATCAAAATTGAAAAAGAAGTAAAACTGTCACTATTTGCAGATGGTATAATACCGTACATAGATAGTCATAAAGATGGCACCAGAAACTATTAGACTTAATGAATTTGATAAAGTTGCAGAATACAAAACTAATTCAGAGATATCTCTTGCATTTGCAGCAACATTAATGAACCTAGAGATTATGATACTAAGTCAGTCAGAGAGGTAAAGACAAGTATCAGATGACATCACTCATGTGATGTTATTTTTTTAATAAATAAATATTTAAAAATGAAACAAATCAACTTATTTACAAACAGAAACACACTTACAGATATTAAAAAAAACTTATGGTTACCAAAGGGAAATATCAGGGTGAGGAAAAATCAGCAGTTTGGGATGAACATACACATGCTACTATATGTAATATAGAAAGCCAATCATACGCCTACATATACAACATAGAAAACCTTGTTGGTTCCAACAGGGAACTCTACTCAGTATTCAGGGATAACCTATATGATAAAAGAATCTAAATTAAATAAAAGAGTACATTCTTTATTAAAAAATAATAAAAAAGGAGGGGGGACCCACCTGGGTGGTCCAGTGGATTAGACTCCACTTTCCACCTTCACTGCAGGGGGCACAGGTTGTACCCCTGGTTGAGGAAGACACACACACTGTGTGGTGTGTCTAAAATAAATAGATAAAGTGGTTGTTTTTTATGATCCATTTATTTGGGGTTATACTGGCCCCACTGCTGTGTGGGCTTTCCTCTAACTGTGAAGCCTTGACTACTCTCCAGTTGCAGTGCATAGGCTTTTTACTGCGGTGGCTTCTCTTGTGGACCATGGGCTCCAAGTGGCGTGGGCTTCAGTAGTTTCAGCTCCTGGGCTCTAGAATACAGGCTCAATAGTTGTGGCACACAGGCTCAGTCACTCCATGACATGTGGGATCTCCCTGGATCAGGGATTGAACCCGTGCCCTCTGCATTGGCAGGTGGATTCTTTACCATTGAACCACCAGGGAAGACAAAATGGTTAGTTCTTTATGAAGGAAAAACAAAATAGAATCTAGATAAGACTATCTGCATATGTATAACTGAATCATTTTGCTGTACACCTGAAAGTAACACAACATTATAAATTAACACTCTCCTCTCTACACACGTACGTGTGTGTGTGTATGTGTGTGTGTGTGTGGACACTTTGCTTCAGTTTTGTCTAATTCTTTGTGACCCTATAGACTATAGCCCACAGGCTCCTCTGTCCATGGGATTCTCCATGCAAGAATACTACAGTGGGTTGCCATGCCCTCCTCCAGGGGCTCTACTACAGTGGGTTGCCATGCCCTCCTCCAGGGGCTCTACCTGACCCAGAGATCAAACCCACTGTTTCTTGTTTCTCCTGAATTGGTTCAATTCAGTTCAGTCGCTCAGTCATGTCTGACTCTTTGCAACCCCATGAATCACAGGACTCCAGGTCTCCCTGTTCATCACCATCTCTCAAAGTTCACTCAGACTCATGTCCATCGAGTCAGTGATGCCATCCAGCCATCTCATCCTCGGTCGTCCCCTTCTTCTCCTGCTCCCAATCCCTCCCAGCATCAGAGTCTTCTCCAGTGAGTAAACTCTTCGCATGAGGTGGCCAAAGTACTGGAGTTTCAGCTTTAGCATCATTTCTTCCAAAGAAATCCCAGGGTTGATCTCCTTTAGAACGGACTGGTTGGATCTCCTTGCAGTCCAAGGGACTCTCAAGAGTCTTCTCCAACACCACAGTTCAAAAGCATCAATTCTTCAGCACTCAGCCTTGTTCACAGTTCAACTCTCACATCCATACATGACCACAGGAAAAACCATAGTCTTGACTAGACGGACCTTTTTTGGCAAAGTAATGTCTCTGCTTTTGAATATGCTATCTAGGTTGGTCATAACTTTCCTTCCAAGGAGTAAACGTCTTTTAATGTCATGGCTGCAGGTTCTTTACCACTAATGCCAACTGGGAAGCCCCAAAAAAGGCTTCTTTGGTGACTCAGACAGTAAATCAACTATACTCTGAAATAATAAAAATTTGCACAAAAATAGTAATTTCTGATTTTAATTTAAAAATAGATTTTTAGTAAATAATTTTAAAATAGAAAACTAATTCATGAGAGTGTACTAAAACTATTTTTTTCTTTCAATTTTATTTTTGTACTTTATGAAAGAATGAAATCTTAATAAAAGTCTTTAGGACTTTCCCTATAATGTGTGAATGCTTGTTCCCTTTTTTACTTACTCCAAATTACTCCACACTCCAGTCTCAAAAGAAGAAAAAGTAAAGAAAAAAAGAAACCACAACTACAAATAAATCACTCTGGTTAACTACGGTACTGGATATGAGTATTCTTTTAGCAAATATTTACTCACTGCCTACAAAATACCAGAAACCATATTTCATAGTGTATAAACAAAGTCTTACAAAGCTGTGCTTTCATGAAGGTAAAATTCTGTCTGCGGACAGACATCAAACAAAGACATTAGAATAATTATTAACATGAATGTTGATGTAGTCTGTGGAGGAGTGGTTATGATAGGGAAGCTTTAATTTTGGAAAGAGGCCTTCCAGGTGAAACTAGTGGTAAAGAATCTACCTGCCAGAGCAGGAGATGCAGGAGACTCAAGATTGATCCCTACGTTGGGAAGATCATCTGGAGAAGAAAATGACAACCCACTCCAGTATTCTTGAATGGGAAATCCCATGGAAAAAGAAGCCTGGCAGGCTATAGTCAACGGGACCACAAACAGCTGGATGCAACTGAGCATGCATGCAGAGGGAGCAGGATTTTGAAAAATAAGATCAGGGAAATAATTCAAATAAAATATGGAGAAGAAATACAAGGCATCTGTGTAAAATGGGAAATGGCCTTCCAAGAAGAAGCAACAGCAAGTGAAAGAACCCTTTGTATGAGTGTGGTGGCGTGAAAACTGGAAGATGTTTGGTAGGCACCAGGGTCTAAGAACCAAGGGGACAGTGAATAAAAGCAATGTTGCTAAGTCCAGAGAGCAAGGTGGTGTAGGTGAAAAATTAGTTGGGGAGATTAGAGAAGGGTCACCTCTGCCAGGATCTTATAGGCTAAAGTGTTGGGCTTTTTTGTTAGAGAAATGAAAAGCCATTTAAAGGTCTTCAAGAGGTTTAGAAAGCAGCAAATTTAGTGAGTAGAAAGACCCTGAGATCACCTACTCTCATAGGCACACCAAAATCACAACTATCTTCAGAACAAACATCAGAGAAAAATGCTGGAACCCACAACTAAAGACATAAAGAAGGAACAACCCACAAGACAGGTAGGAGAAACAGGCTCAGAATGGGCGACCTGCAGACTGGGGGCCATTTCATATTGCAGAGGCTCTTGCACAGGAGTCAGTGTTCTGAGCCCCATGTCAGGCTTCCTGCCCTGGGCTTCAGGCACTGGGAAGGTGAGAACCTAGAGAATTTGACTTTCAAGGCCAGCAGGGCTTAACTGAAGAAGCCCCACAGAACTGGGGGAAATAGAGAATTCAATCTTAAAGGGCACAAACAAAATCTCACACATACTAGGACCCAAGGTAAAAAAAAGTAATTTGGTAAAGGCCCAGGCCAGAATCTCCTGAAGAGGGGAGTGAGGGGGTCACAGCTGCGGCTCACCCCAGAGACACAGACATTGATGTCAGATATATCAGTGAACACTCTGCTGCATGGACATTCCTAGCAGCCTACATCTTGGATCATTAATGCCAAGATCTGGCCCACTCAACAGCCTGTAGGATTCAGTGCTAGGATGTCTCAAGCCAAATGACTAACTGGGTGGGGACACAGCCCCAGCCTCAGCACCCAGGCTGCCTAAAGACTACAGAGCCCATAGTCAACTCTGGACATGAAACTTGACACAGCTCAACTACCAAAGGCCACCATCCTGCTCTACATACCAGTGGACAGGCACCAGCCTTTTCTGCCAGAAAGCCTGCATAAGTCCCTAGATCAGCCTCAAACACCAGGGGCAGACACTGACCAAGAAAACTACAATCCCACATCACATGCCAGACTCTACCCTGTGAAAATCTGGGAAGGGGCTTGCCCACTAGCATGCTAATAAAACTTTCTGAGCACCCTAGAACCTATATCCAACTGTATCAGGAACCAGCTCTGCCTACCAATAGTCTGGCACTAAACCCAGGATATGGATTTATCTGCCAATGGGTGGGCAACAGTCCAGAGTCTTTTGAAACGCTGATTTCACCCACCAGTGAGCCAGCACTAGCACTGGGGTCCAGTATAATTTCACAACCAGCAACCTTATGACTAGGCCCTACTAAACAGAAGACAGCAGCATCCACACAAGGCAGAACCCAGCCTTGGGACCAGGGATAGACTAGGGACCAACCAGACTGCCTACAGTCAGTCCACAACAACAGAAGGACACACTCAGCCCTCTTAGATGGAACACCATATAACTTGGGTGACAAGAGCACACTGTTGGGATGCACAGGATGCCTCCTACAGAGGGCCGCCATTCCAAGGTCAGGAAATGTAACAAACCTACCACATCCTTAAAACTGCAAATAGTAACTTAGACAAAAATGAGGCAGTAGAGGAGTATGTTCCAGATTAAGGATCAAGATAAAACTCCAGAAGAACTGAGTGAAATGGAGATAGGTAATCTATCCAAGAAAGAGTTCAGAGTAATGATAGTAAAGATGAACAAAAAAAGTCAGGAGGTTGGGTTCACAGAGTGAGAAATCAGAAGTTTTTAACAAAGAGAATATATAAAGAACAGCCAAAGAGATGAAAAATGCAATAACTGAAGTGAAAAATACATGCACAGGAATCAGTAGTAAACTGACTCAGATAGATGGATCAGTAAGTTCAAAGACAGAGTAGTGGAAATCACTGCCACAGGATAGAAATAAAAATGAAAAGAAATGAGAACAGTTTAAGGGACATTTGGAACAACATTAGCTGCACTAATATTTGCATTATAAGGGTCCAAGGAGGAGGATAGAAAGAGAAAAGGCCCAAGAAAATATTTGAAGACATAATAGCTGAAAACCTCCCTAACCTGAGAAAGGAAACAGTCACCCAAGACCAGGAAGCAGAGTCCTTTACAGAATTAGCTCAAAGAGAAATATATCAAGATGCACTGTAATCAAACTAACAAAAATTAAAGATAATGAGAGACTACTAAAATCAGCAAGGGAAAAACATCAAGTAGTATACAAGGGAACTCCCATAAGGTTACCAGCTGATTTTTCAGCAGAAAGTCTGCAGACCAGAAGGGAGTGGCATGATATATTGATATTTAAAGTGATGAAAGGGAAAAATCTACAACAAAGAGTATGTAGTAAGAATCTCATTTAGATATGACGGAAAAATCAAAATTTTAACATACAAGGAAAAGCTAAAAGAATGCAGCACCACCAAAGTGGCTTTATAATGAATCTTAAAGGAAATTCCCTAGGCAAAAATAAAAGGCCCCAACTAGAAGCAATAAAATTACAGAAGGAAGAAGCTCATTGGTAAACACACAGTAAAGAAAGGAAATCATCTAGATACAAAGCTCATAGGGAGTTTAAAAGACACAAGTAATAAAATCAGCTGCATCCATAATAAGCAGTTAAGGAATATACAGAACAATTAGATGTAAAATATAATATGGACTAAGCACTCCACCAAAAAGATACAGACTGGCTGAATGGA
>SJYC01145908.1:0-26060 GCA_006408675.1 Madoqua kirkii | reverse complement strand
CAGTACTGTTTAATAATTACCTTATATTTAGGAGTTGGTTGGCTTACAAATTTTGTCTCTTTACATAGTTATTCTTTCATTTGTATTCTCCATCTTTTACCTCATGTTGTGAACTTTTAATAACATTCAGTTTTGCAAATGCATAAAACAAATATACAGACCAATCTGCAGGCTCTTAATAAATATGCCTTGAATGTTGACTTAGATTTACTTATACATTTATTTTTAATCAATTATCATTCTTATACATGCATAAAAAGGAAAATTTAAACAAAATATTTAGATGAAAGCATACATGTCTTTATATTCAGAACTGAATATTCTGAGTGACTTCTTATTCTGAATCATTGAAGTCTCTGTTTTTCAGACATTATTTCCCTCTGGGCCAGCAGTTCTATAGAAAGTGCTACATTATTTCATCTGTTATTTTCCTCCAGATCTCTGATAACCATTTCACAATTTGATAGTCATTTGATCTGGCACGTTCTGGATCTCATGGCAAGTGTCTACTGAAGGTCTTCAAACAGAAACTTGGATTCATGGTTCTTTCTCAAATTTTCTTTAATTGTCTTATCTACCTAAGCATAGATATTTTGCCCTTGTCTAGTGATGCTGCTGCTGCTGCTAAGTTGCTTTAGTCATGTCCAACTTTGTGTAACCTCAGAGATGGCAGCCCACCAGGCTCTTCTGTCCCTGGGATTCTCCAGGCAAGAATACTGGAGTGGGTTGCCATTTCCTTTCTGTGCAGACTAAATTTTTTCAGTCACAAAATTTGAACATGTCTTTTGGAATGCCGAGAGGAAGGCAAGATTTTATTCTCAGATGTCAATCAGAATTGCTCCAACTTTTTAGCTATTTTGACTAATATCACAAATATTTTCTTGGTATGGAAAAATAATCTCTATATTTCTGCTGCTGCTGCTGTGTAGGCTCTTCTGTCGTGTCTGACTCGGTGCAATCCCATAGACAGCAGCACACCAGGCCTCTCTGTCCCTGGGATTCTCCAGGCAAGAATACTGGAGTGGGTTGCCATTTCCTTCTCCAATGCATCCATGCATGTTAAGTCACTTCAGTCATGTCTGACTCTGTGTGACTGTAAGGACAGTAGCCCTCCAGGCTCCTCTGTCCACAGGATTCTCCAGGCAAGAATACTGGAGTGGGTTGCCATTTCCTTCTCTGCTGCTACTGCTAAGTCACTTCAGTTGTGTCCAACTCTGTGCAACGCCATAGACGGCAGTCCACCAGCCTCCCCCATCCCTGGGATTCTCCAGGCAAGAACACCGGAGTGGGTTGCCATTTCCTTCTCCAATGCATGAAAGTGAAAAGTGAAAGTGAAGTCGCTCAGTCGTGTCCAACTCTTAGCGACCCCATGGACTACAGCCCACAAGGCTCCTCCATCCATGGGATTTTCCAGGCAAGAGTACTGGAGTAGGGTGCTGTTGCCTTCTCTAGTTCACATCAAATCCTCCCCAAAATTTAAATTGGGTCATATAAATACACATATTATCTAAAAGTTTCCAGAAGAAGATAGGAGCAAATATTTTGAGTCAACAGCAGATAAAGGTTTCAAAGACAGGAACACGGTCCACTGGAGAAGGGAATGGCAAACCACTTTATCATTCTTACCTTAAGAACCCTATGAAAAGGCAAAAAGATATGACACTAAAGATGAGTCTGCCAGGTGAGAAGGTATGCTACTAGAGAAGAGTGGAGAAATAGCTCCAGAAAGAATGGAGAGGCTGAGTCAGAGCAGAAACGATCCCCAGTTGTGGTTGTGTCTGGTAGTTAAAGTAAAGCTCAATACTGAAAAGAACAATATTGGAATGGAACCTGGAATGTTAGTTCCATGAATCAAGGTAAATTGGGTGTGGTCAAATAGGAAACGGCAAGGGTGAACATTGACATTTCAGGAATTGGAAAAGGGTGAATGTAATTCAGATGACCATTATGTCTGCTACTCTGAGCAAGAATCCAATAAAAGAAATGGGTAGCCCTCATAGTCAATAAGAGAGTCTGAAATGCAGTATGTGGATGCAATCTCAAAAATGACAGAATGATCTCTGTTTGTTTTGAAGGCAAACCATTCAGTATCAGAGTAATCCAAGTCTATGTTCCAACCAGTAATGCTGAAGAAGTTGAAGTTGGACAGTTCTATGAAGACCTACAAGACCTTCTAGAACACCAAAAAAAGATGTCCATTTCATCATAGGGGACTGGAATGCAAAAGTAGGAAGTCAAGAGATTCCTACAGTAACAGGCAGGTTTGGCCTCAGACCAAGAGAACACATTGGTTATAGCAAACATCTTCCAACAACGTAAGAGATGACACTACACATGGACATCACCAGATAGTCAATTCCAAAATCAGATGATTATATTCTTTGCAACTGAAGATGGAGAACCTCTATACAGTCAGCAAAAACAAGACCTGGAGCTGACTCTTGCTGAGATCATGAGCTCCTTATTGCACAATTTAGACTTAAATTGAAGAACAGTATGGAAAACCACTAAGCCATTCAGTTATGACCTAAGTCAAATCCCTTATGGCTATATGGTGAAAGTGACAGACTCAAGGGATTAGATCTGTTAGACTGCCTGATGAGCTATGGGCAGAGGTTTGTAACATTGAACAGGAGGCAGGTACTGAAACTATCTCCAAGAGAAATAAATGCAAGAAGGCAAAGTGGTTGTCAGAGGAGGCCTTACATATAGCTGAGAAAAGAAGAGAAGCAAAAAGGAAAGATATACACATCTGAATGCAGATCTCCAAAGAACAGGAGGAGAGAAAAGAAAGTCTTTCTTAAGTGAGCAATGCAAAGAAACAGGAAAACAATAGAATGAGAAAAACTAGAGATCTCTTCAAGAAAATTAGATACACCAAGGGAACATTTCACCCAAATAGGAGTACAATAAAGGAAAGAAACAAGGGACCTAAGAGAAGCAGAAGAGATTAAGAAGAGGTGGCAAGAATACACAGAAGCACTGTACAAAAAAGATCTTCATGACTCAGATAACAATGATGGTGTGATCACTCACTTAGAGCCAGACATCCTGGCATGCAAAGTCAAGTGGAACTTAGGAAGCATTACTATGAACAAAGCTGTGGAGGTGATGGCATTCCAGTTGATCTATTTTAAATCCTGAAAGATGATGCTGTGAAAGTGCTGCACTCCATATGTCAGCAACTTTGGAAAACTCAGCAGTGGCCACAGGATTGGAAAAGATCAGTTTTTATTCCAGTCCCAAAAAATGGCAATGCCAAAGAATGTTCAAACTACCACACAATTGCACTCATTTCACATGCTAACAAGGTAATGCTCATACCCTTCAAGCTAACTCCCAAAGTACATGAACCAAGAACTTACAGATATAGAAGCTGGAGTTAGAAAAGGCAGAGGAACCAGAAATCAAACTACCAACATCCACTGGATCATAGAAAAATAAGACAATTCCAGGAAAACATATGCTTTACTAAGTATGCTAAAGCCTTTGTCTGTGTGGATAACAACAAAATGTGGAAAATTCTGAAGGAGATGGGAATATCAGACCACCTTACCTATCTCCTGAGAAACCTGAAGCAGGGCAAGAAGCAAAAGTTAGAACTGGACATGGAAAATGGACTAGTTCAAAATTGGGAAAGGAATATGTCACTCTGATTACTTAACTTAGATATAGAGTACATCATACGACATGCCAGCCTGATGACTCACAAGCTGAAAACAAGACTACAGGGAGAAATGTCAATAATCTCAGTTATACAGATGACACCCTTATGGCAGAAAGTAAAGAGGAACTAAAGAACCTCGAAATGAAAGTGAATGAGGAGAGTGAAAACGCTGGCTTAAAAGTCAGTATGTAAAAGGTTAAGATCACGGCATCCAGTCCAATCATTTCATGGGAAATATGCTCAGTCTCTCAGTCATGTCTGACTCTTTGTGACCACATGGATTGCAGGTTGCCAGGCTCCTCGTCCATGGGGATTCCCCAGGCAGAAATACTGGAGTGGGTCGCCATGCCTTTTTCCAAGGGATCTTCCCAACTCAGGGATCAAACCCACATCTCCCACTTTGCAGGTGGATTTTTTACCTACTGAGCCACCAGGGAAGCCCAAGAATACTTGAGTGGTAGCCTAACACTTCCCCAGGGGATCTTCCTGACCCAGGAAATGAATCAGAATCTCCTTCATTGCAGGCAGACTCTTTACCAGCTGAGCTATTAGGAAATCCCTCATGGCAAATATATTGGGACAAAATGGAAACAGTGAAGTCACTATTTTCTTGGCTCCAAAATCACTTCGGACAGTGACTGCAACACTGAAATTAAAAGCTGCTTGCTCCTTGGAAGAAAAGTGAAAGTGAAGTTGCTTACTCATGTCAGACTCTTTGCAACCCCATGGATTGTAACCTATCAGATTTCTCCAACCATGGGATTTTCCAGGCAAGAATACTGGAGTGGGTTGCCATTTCCTTCTCCAGAGGATCTTCCTGACCCAGGGATTGAACTTGTGTCTCCTGCATTGGCAGGGAGATGCTTTACCATCAGAGCCACCAGGGAAGTCCTTGGAAGAAAAAAACTATGGCAAATCTGTTCTGTGCTGTGCTTAGTCACTCAGTCAAGTCTAACTTTTCGTGACCTGGTGGACTGCAATCCACCAGGCTCCCCTGTCCATGGGTATTCTCCAGTCAGGAAGACTGGAGTGGATTGCCATGCCCTCCAGTGATCTTCCCAGCCCAGGGATCAAACTCAGATCTCTCACATTGCAGGTGGATTTTTTTTTTTTTTTTTACTGCCTGAACCACCAGGGAAGAGGAGACATCATTTTGCCAACAAAGGTCTGCATAATCAAAGCTATGGTTTCTCTAGTATGAATGTGAGATTTGGACCATAAAGAAGGCTTAGAGCTGAAGAACTGATACTTTCAAATTGTGATGCTGGAGAAGACTCCTGAGAGTCCCTGGGATAACAAGAGAATCAAACCAAGCAATCTTAAAGGAAATCAATCCTGAATATTCATTGGAAGGACTGATGCTGAAGCTCCAATACTTTTGCCACCTGATGCAAAGAGCAGACCCATTGGAAAAGACACTGATGCTGGGAAAGGCTGAGGGCAGAAGGAGATGGGATGACAGAGGATGAGATGGTTAAATGGCATCACCGACTCACTGGACATCAGTTTGAGCAAACTTCTGGAGATAATGAAGGACAGGGAATCCTGGTATGCTGCAGTCCATGGGTCACATAGAGTTGGACATGACTGAGCAAATGCACAACAATAACATAAGTCAGGAAACCATTAAGCAATTACCATAAAATAATAAAGTAGTCAGACATCATGCTAAAAATATATAGATACATTATTGAAAAAAACTCTCATCAAGCAAATGCTTTAAAAATAAGTGAATAGGCAAGACACCAGGGGAATATCCACAGTATAGATATCTGAGACAAGACTGCCATTTAGGATATATACATAAGAACAGTGATAATTTACCAGTAAAAATAAGTAAAGGTTTAAATGGATACTTTACAAAGGATGCTGCTTTACATAGGATAATAAGTACAAGGAAATGTGTTAAATTTCATTCATCTTCAGACAAATGCAACTTAAAATCACAGCTAAACACTACTACATATTCCCCTGAATAATTAAAAGACTGAAATTATCATGTATTGTCAAGAATATAGAGCAAATCAAGTTTGCCAACATTTTTCATGAGACTGTAAAATCACATACTTATTCTATAAAAAGTTCTGCATACATAAATCCATGGACAGAGGTATTCTCCAGGGAAGAATACTGGAGTGGTTGCCATGCTCCTCTCCAGGGAATCTTTGTGACCCAGGGATCAAACCCATGTCCTTCATATCTCTCCTCCACTGGCAGGCGGGTTCTTTACCACCAGGACCACCTGGGAAGTCCTCATAAACACATCGCTATCTATTTCAATTATTCTAAACCTAATTATTTACCCATCCCCCCCAAATAAAAATATACATCCACAAAGTCACAAGAACAACAATGCATATTTTCATAAAATCAGTTCAGTCGCTCAGTCATGTCCAACTCTTTGCTACCCTATGAACCACAGTACACCAGGCTTCTCTGTCCATCACCAACTCCCAAATTCCACTCAAACCCATGTCCATCAAGTCGATGATGCCATCCAACCATCTCATCCTCTGCTGTCCCCTTCTCCTCCTGACTTCAATCCTTCCCAACATCAAGGTCTTTTCAAATAGGTCAGCTCTTCACATCAGGTAGCCAAAGTACTGGAGCTTCAGCTTCAATATCAGTCCTTCCAAAGAACACCCAGGACTGATCTCCTTTAGGATGAACTGGTTGGATCTCTTTGCTGTCCAAGGGACTCTCAAGAATCTTCTCCAACACCACAGTTCAAAAACATCAATTCTTTGGTGCTCAGCTTTCTTTATAGTCTAACTCTCACATCCATACATGACCACTGGAAAAACCATAGCCTTGACTAGATGGACCTTTGTTGGTAAAGTAATGTCTCTGCTTTTTAATATGCTGTCTAGGTTGGCCATAAATTTCCTTCCAAGGAGGAAGCATCTTTTAATTTCATGGCTGAAATCACCATCTGCAGTGATTTTGGAGCCCCAAAAAATAAAGTCAGCCACTGTTTCCCCGTCTATTTGCCATGAAGTAATGGGACCAGATGCCATGATCTTTGTTTTCTGAATGTTGAGTTTTAAGCCAGCTCTTTCACTATTGTCTTTCACTTTCATCAAGAGGCTTTTTAGTTCTGCCATAAGGGTGGTGTCATCTGTATATCTGTATATCTCAGGTTATTGTTATTGGTATTTCTCCTGGCAATCTTGATTCCAGCTTGTGCTTCCTCCAGCCCAACGTTTCTCATCATGTATTTTGCATATAAGTTGAATAAGTAGGGTAACAATATACAGCCTTGGCTTACTCCTTTTCCTATTTGGAACCAGTCTGCTGTTCCATGTCCAGTTCTAACTGTTGCTTCCTGACCTGCATACAGATTTCTCAAGATGCAGGTCAGGTGGTCTGGTATTCCCATCTCTTTCAGAATTTTCCAGTTTATTGTCATCCACACAGTCAAAGGCTTTGGCATAGTCAATAAAGCAGAAATAGATTTTTCCACAATAACTAAATACAGAATCACATTAGTTGTTCATCCAGAGCAAAATGAGTAAAATTCATCATATTCATGCAATGAAATGCTCCTTCTCAATAAAAAGTTCTAAAGTCTCAAACACAACACCATGTGGTATGCGAAAGAAGACATCCAAAAGAGTGCTACTGATTTCATATAAATTTGTAGGAAAGATAAAACTAATCTGTGGAAAAGAGAATTAGAAGAGTAGAAGGCCTTGGGGGAGAGAAAGTGAGGGCATTAATGGACTGGAAAGGGGTGAGGCAACTTCCTGTTTTGTGGTTGTTGCTTTATATCTTGATGGAAATTTGTGTTACAAAGATGTATGCTCTTGTCAGAGTACATGTTATTTTACTTAGTAAACTTAGACTTGTGCCTTGCCACACATGAGTAATTTTTACTTCAAAACACTCTGTAAAATAGTTAATTCTACTTTAAAAGTTGAAATTTACTGATCTGAAATTTCTTTGAAGTGCAATAGAAGTAAGTTACATTGATGGATGAATGGAGGGGTTGAAAGCTGGATAAACTGGTTACAAGCAAATATATTAAAATATTAATTGTACAGTTTAGGTGTTAAGATATAGCTTTTTTACATATAATTCTTTCAGTTCTTTGTTACTTGGAAATTTTCATTAACAAAATATTATAAACTGTTACCTTGAGACTGAAAAGAAATAATGATATGTACCATTACAAACTTTATTAAACATTTATGTGGAGGTTGAAGTCAGAACAATAAAGGCCAGCAAAGAACATAATGAATGTGACTGTAAGGATGAAATATATTTTCTACTATTCAGAGACAATATGATTATTTCATGGAAGAATCTAATAGGATCTATACATAAAATATAAAAATTGACAATTGTCAATAAAAATTGACAATTGGAAGAACTAGTATTGTCAAAATGACTATACTACCCAAGATAATCTCCAGATCCAATGCGATCCCAAATTGTCAGTAGCATTTTTTGCAGATCTAAAGCAAAAAATCTTAAAATTTGTATGAAAACCCAAAAGATCCCCAATAGTCCAAGTAGTCAATCTGGAGGAGGTAAAACACAGCTGGAGTAATCATACTCCCTGACTTCAGACTAATACTGTAAAGCTCCAGTAATCAAAGTCTGAAGGCACTTGCTACAAAGACAGGCTTATGGGTCAACAGAACAGAATAGAAAACCCAGAAATAAACCCATACCCCTATGGTCTACACAAAAGTGGCAAGAACATAAAATGGAGAAAAGATAGTCTCTTCAATGTGATGCTGAGAAAACTGGATAACCCCATGAAGTTAGAACATTCTCTAATCCTATACAAAAAAAATAAACTCAAAATGGATTAAAGATCTTAATATAAAACCTGATACTATAAAACTCTTAGAGGAAAATATAGACAGACCACTAAGACATAAATTGCAGAAATATCTTGAATCCACATCCTAGAGTAATGAAAATAAAAACAAACAAATGGGACCTAATTGAACTTAAAAGCTTTTACACAGCAAAGGAAACCATAACAAAATGAAGACATCCCACAAAATGAGAGAAAATATTCCCAAATGTTGAGACCAATATGAGATTCATCTTCAAAACGTATAAACAGCTCATGCAGCTTAATATAAAAAATCTTAACAACCAGCCCAATCAAAAAATGGGAAGAATATCTAAATAGACATTTAGATTTCTCCAAAGAAGACATGTGTTAGTTGCTCAGTCATGTCCAATTCTTTGTGATCCCTTATACTGCAGTCTGCCAGGCTCTTCTATCCAAGGCATTCTCCAGGCAAGAATACTTGCTTAGGTTGCCATGCCCTTCTCCAGGGGATCTTCCTGAAAGAAGACATACAGATGGCCAAAAAGCACATGAGAAGATGCTCAACACTGCTACTTGTTAGAAAATGCAAATCAAAACAACAATGAGGTTTCACCTCACACTTGTCAGAATGGCCATCATCAAAAAGTCTGCAAATAAGTGCTGGAAAGGTTTGAGGAGAAAAAAGGGAATGCTTTCACACTGCAGGGATGTAAATTGGTACAATCACTTTGGAAAACAATATGGGGGTTCCTTAAAAACTAAAAACAAGGTGACTGTAGCCATGAAATTAAAAGATGCTTACTCCTTGGAAGAAAAGTTATGACCAACCTAGATAGCATATTCAAAAGCAGAGATATTACTTTGCCGAATAAGGTCCATCTAGTCAAGGCTATGGTTTTTCCTGTGGTCATGTATGGACTGGTGACTGCAGCCATGAAATTAAAAGATGCTTACTCCTTGGAAGAAAAGTTATGACCAACCTAGATAGCATATTCAAAAGCAGAGATATTACTTTGCCGAATAAGGTCCATCTAGTCAAGGCTATGGTTTTTCCTGTGGTCATGTATGGACGTGAGAGTTGGACTGTGAAGAAGGCTGAGGGCCGAAGAATTGATGTGTTTGAACTGTGATGTTGGAGAAGACTCTTGAGAGTCCCTTGGACTGCAAGGAGATCCAACCAGTCCATTCTGAAGGAGATCAACCCTGGGTGTTCTTTGGAAGGAATGATGCTAAAGCTGAAATTCCAGGACTTTGGCCACCTCATGGGAAGAGTTGACTCACTGGAAAAGGCTCTGATGCTGGGAGGGACTGGGGGCAGAAGAAGAAGGAGACAACAGATGAGATGGCTGGATGGCATCACGGACTCGTTGAACGCGAGTCTGAGTGAACTCCGAGAGTTGGTGATGGACAGGGAGGCCTGGCATGCTGCGATTCATGAGGTCGCAAAGAGTTGAACACGACTGAGCGACTGAACTGAACCGAAGGCTAACATATAATCCAGCAATATCATTCCTGGGCATGTATCTGGGAAAATAAACTTCAAAAATATACATTCACCCCAATGTTCACTGCAGCACTGTTTACAATGGCCAATGCATGGAAGCAACCTAAACGTCCAACAACAGAGGAATGGATAAAAAAAGATGTGGTACATATGTAATGAAATATTACTCAGCTATAAAAAGAATGACATAATGTCATTTCCACAACATGGATGAATCTAGAGGTTATCATATTCAGTGAAGTAAGTCAGATTGAAAAAGACAAATATCATGATATCACTTATATTTGGAATCTAAAAAATAATTTTTAATACAAATGACCTTAATTACAAAATAGAAACAGATTTACAGACTAAGGAAACTTATGGTTACCAAATGGAAAAGGTTGGGGGAAGAATAAATTAGGAGGTTGGGATTAACATATACACACTACTATATATAAAATAGATAATCAATAAGCATCCACTGATTAGCACAGGGAATGCTACTCAGTCCTCTGTAATAACTTATATGGCAAGAGAATTGGAAAAATAGATACATATAACTAAATCACTTTGCTATACACCTGAAAGTAAGACAACATTGTAAATCAAATACTCCAAAATAAAAATTAAAAAAACAAAAACAAAAAAAATTAATAAATCATTTAAAAAAGATGCAGAGTGAAAGTGATATAACCAGCAAAATTCTCTTAACTTTGAGTTCCCTTAACTTCATTAATTATATCATTAACTCCTACAATTTAAGAAAGGGAAGAGAGAAAGATGCAGAAAAGAAAGATGGAAAATCACAACTATGGAAACAAAAATAATATATACTAATATCCCATTAATAAGTTTAAATGCCTGGTAGAAGTGGGCTGTTTTCTAGAAAAGAAAAAAAAAACACCATAAAGGGAAATATATTATAAAGAATAAAAATTAGACTATTTCAAAAATTTTTGAAAGAGAAAACACGTCACAAATTGAGAAAATGTATGGCAGGAACTGTGGCTGTTTGTTTTTGTAACCGTTTGAATAAACAAATCATATTTTGTAAATAGTCAATTTATTCAATAATATTACTTCAGCATTTATTACAAACAAGACACTCTTCAAAACATAGGAATGAAGTGATGAACAGATTTTACATGATCCCCTCTATTGTGAAGCTTATGGTAGAGTACTATAAAGGAATAATAATTAAATCAGTGTCTAAATACCTACAAGTTAAGTGCTGAGCAGGGAAGTATCAGAGTACTGGCCACACTGTACCGAATTAAAAAGTCTCAATAATGTGACTGAATTAAAAAGACCCAATATTGAGTTTATATCTAAAGGATGTATAAACGTTAACTAGACAAGAAGGGAGAAGAGAACTATTTCCAAGAAGATGAAACGATGTACGCAATTTCCTTAAGAAGGAGGTGAGCAATGTGGGAAATGTGTTCTGAAAAGATGACGCTGGCTGCAGTAAAAATGCCAAAGGAGAAAAGCATGAGAAAAAAGATTCTAATAAAGCAAGTAGGAGGTCATTACAATAGCCATTGTAAGAGACAGTGAAGACTTTAGCTGGGGGTCACAAAGAGTCAGATAGGACTAAGCGACTAAGACTCACTTTACTTAAGCACAGACATTCAGATAGATAAATTATTAGAAGAATCAAGATGATACTTGATGATGGATTCATTGTGCAAGAGTACGTGGAAGAATATGTTAGGAATATTGCCAAAACAATATTGTAAAGTAATTAACCTCCAATTAAAATAAATGAATTTATATTAAAAAAAAAAGAATATTGCCTAGGATTCTAGTTTCTCATAGGTGGGAGAGACCTTCCACATGATTCCAAACTCTGGAAAGGACCAGGTTTAAGGAGAAGTAGAGTAGTGGACAGTGACCATAGTTTGCCTTTGAAATATGCAATTTAGACATTTTAAATAAACAGCAAGATAATATTCATTAAAAATATGGCATATCTGCAACATTATATTGACTGAAATAACCACAAAGAAGAGTTTGAAATGTGTAAGAATTTGCTGTGGGGGCATTATCAATTACTTAATTCTAAATCAAATTAATACTTCCATATGAGCAAAATTAAATAGTTCAGACAAGACTAAAATGAAAAATACCATGTCTGGCCCCATTTGTCCTCATCCCAGGTGACACTCCTCTAGGCAATCACTTTTAGCTCCCATTTTGTTTTTGAGGTGGTGGGGTAGCAATGCAGTATTTTCTTAAATTTCTCTCAAGTTATCAAGTAGTATTATTTTTAAAGTTTTGTTTTCTGAATTACTTCTGTTTCATTTGAAGTAATGTTTTGGTAACTATTGTTAAATGTCATCTCTAAGCTTTTCACAAAAGTTTAGTTTCCATTTTTGACCTTTAATTTTAAAATGATGCAACATAAAAGCTAATGGTTAACTATTTCTATGGGTAAGTTTCTTGACTGATAGTCTTCATTTTAAAGAAAATGGAAGCTGAATCTTGCATATTTAGCTCAAAAAAGCAAAATACAGATATATTGGCTAGTACATCAAATCCATGTTAGAAATCCTAGTTTTCCCCAGAAAATCTGTGATCCTTTTTTGTGGGGAGTAGTTCTGGGGAAGACTGGTAAAGACTGATGGTGGAATTTGGTGTGGGTAGTGAAAAGTGTCAACTGTTCCATTTATAAAACTTAAACTAATCCCTATGCTTTCAGATCCATTAATTCAATTCAGCCGTCCAACACATTTAATATTTCTGAGTCAAATGTCACTCAGGGGGGAAAAAATGACTTTTCCAGAGCTTTTCGAGAGCTCTTGTCTGAAGCTTTGCCTGGACAGATTGTTGGTCTCTTCTCCCTCCTAATTTTGGTTTTCTGAGAACCTTATCACACCTCCATTCTCTTTCTATATGTTTTCTATTTTTATCTATATTAATGAAAAAAATCTTTCTCAGCAGTAGTCATTCAATTCTTTCCCTGGTTGTGTGTTTAATTTACATAGTTACCATTTTTATTCAGTTCTATCACTTGAGTTCCATATGAAAGAAGAGATAAGATGTATGCTGGTTTGAATCAGACACATTAATGCTATATTTACCGATGTTGTTATTGTTCAGTCACTCAGCCCTGTCTGACCCTTTGCAATCCCATTGACTGCAGCATGCCAGGCTTCCCTATCCTTCACCATTTCCCAGAGTTTACTCAAACTCCTGTCTATCGCGTCAGTGATGCCATCCAAACATATCACCTTCTGTCTTCCCCTTCTCTTCCTGTCTTCAGTCTTTCCCAGAATCAGGGTCTTTTCCAACGAGCCAGTTCTTTGCATGAGGTGGCCAAGTACTGGAGCTTCAACATCAGTCTTTCCAATCAATATTCAGGACTGATTTCCTTTAGGATAGACTGGCTGAATCCACAGTATACTGACACATATATATGGAATTTAGAAGACAATAATGATGACCCCAAAAGTGAGACAATATAAGAGACACAGAGGTATAGAATGGACTGTTGGCTTCAGAGGGAGAGGGAGAGGGTGGGAAGATCTGGGAGAAGGACAACGAAACATGTATACAATCATATGGGAGATGAAGCACCAGTCTATGTTCAATACAGGATACAGGATGCTTGGGGCCGGTGTATGGGATGAACCGGGGGGATGGGCAGGGAAGGGAGGTGGGAGGGGGCTTTAACATGGGGAGATCGTCCACACCTGTGGCTGATTCATGTCAATGTATGGCAGAACCAATGCAGTGCTGTGAAATGGAATAAGCATTAAACAAAAAATAAAAATTAAAAAAAAAAAAAGAGTCTTCTCCAACACAACAGTTCAAATGCATCAGTTCTTCGATGTTCAGCTTTCTTCATGGTCCAACTCTCACATCCATACATGACTACTGGAAAAACCATAGCTTTGACAATATGGACATTTGTCAGCAAATTAATGTCTCTGCTTTTTAATATGCTGTCTAGGTTTGTTACAGCTTTTCTTCCAAGGAGCAAGCATCTTTTAATTTCATGGCTGCAGTAGTCACCATCCACAGTGATTTTGGAGCCCCCCAAATTAAAGTCTGTCACTGTTTCTCTGTTGTTTCCCCATCTATTTACCATGAAGTGATGGGAATGGTTGCCATGATCTTAGTTTTGTGAATAATGAGTTTTTACTATTTTCAAAAAGCATTAATTATAATAAAGTTATGGAAGCTCAGAAAATAAAGTTTTAATGCTGTAGGCAAAAATTCTCAAAGTGTAGAACAAAAAATAGTTCATATGGGAATAATCTAGGAATCTTATGTATCTATGTAATTCCAATTCTTGATCCTTAGCCTGGCAGATAGTAAGCACTCAACACACGTTTATTGAACAAATATATGGAAATTTTATTTTGAAGATATGTTTTTAAAAATCTTTTATGTCATAATGCACTCTGTTCCCTTAATTAGATCTTATATCATTTGAGAAATCTGGAGCTTTTTTACAGAGGTAATTCCAGTAACATACCTAAATAAGGAGCAAGATTTATGGTCAAAATGTGCATTTTAATTTTTCAAAATTCTTCCATTAACTATAAGTACGGAGCAAAATTTTACAAAAGATATTTCCAATAAAGAAAAGCTGTGGGATTATGCAAAAGAGACTTTTCCATTAAATGGAATCAGGAGAAGCTCAAAATTAAGTTTCCATTTAACAAGAACAATGTAACTGAAGACATGGTTTTAAAAATCCATTAAGTTACTTTGGAAAAAGGCAGTAAACACAGCTTCTGGAGACAAGAGAATTCCATTTGGCAATCTGTATCATTAGTGATAGTATTTCCATTAAATTACATACATTTGTATCCTGTTGTACATTCTTTTTTACAAAACATGATTTACACAAAATTATTCTGTTTTATTCCTAAGCATATACTTGAAAGATTTGCTGCAAAGATGAATTCTCTTACCTATAGCAATTTACATGGAAGAAGTCATTTATGTCTATATCACTTAACATGCACTTTATTTTTTCATTGTTACATTGAAATGAGGTTTATAACTATATTGAGAACTTTAAAAAATCAGAAAATCATGGGGATATTGTCAACAAACATTGCACTATTCTTAATTATACAAATGGCGAATATGTTATTGATATATTCCTGTTTCTTTCCTTTTTTTAGTTATGAGAAGAACTGAGGATACTTATAGGTAGTTAACATCTCACATGTGACATTTCAAATCAGGTCACCTGGATTATTGTTCAGTCACTAAGTCGTGCCCAACTCTGTGACCTCGTGCACTGTAGCGTGTAAGATTCCTTTGTCCTTTACTATCTACCCGAGTTTGCTCAAACTCATGTCCATTGAGTCGGTGATGCTATATAAACACCTTATCCTCTGCCGCCATCTAGGAGCATTTTCTTTTCACATAAATCAGAATCTTGAGTTGTGTAAATAATTTCACAACTCACAAGTAAACGACTTTCAATAACACTATGGATACTTAAACTTGTCCTCATTTATGATAAAATTTTGTAAAGTGGTAAATGTTTTAAATGAGTGTCACTTTGCCTGCAGTCAGAGTGAAATTTCCAAAAATATAATATTATTTATGTATATTTCTTACTATAAAACACACTTTCAGATGGTAAAATTCCTAAAGGTTTATTTAATAGTCAACTTTTTGCAAATGAAAATGCATTTTTCCAAAGTTGTATTTCTGGCACTTGAGTGTCATTTCTATGTAAAATAAAAGAGCCCACTATGTTGATTTGGCAAAAAATTAAAACATTAATGGTGGGGGCTTCATAACAGACCTTTGACATTTCATGAGGGACAACACAGGGTGATTATTTTCATTTACAACCTGAGCAGTGTATAGGCATTAACTATAAAAATAATTATTTTATTTAGACCTAGATCATCTTTTCCCATGCAGTAAGACCATGAGCAAGGAAAAATAAACCACAAATGGTAAGCATTAGACTTTAAACACAAATAAGAACCCAATGTGATCTTCAACTAATATTGAGTGTGGTCAAATACTTACATGGATTAAAACAAAAATCTGCCAAGGAATGAAATAATTCTCCTGCAGTGTAAAGATTCTTATTTCTTCCTATTTTCAGTTAAACCTCACATTTATTCCATAATATTACTATTGATGTATATCTAATTTAAGGGCAAATAAAGTCAATGTCTATGGTTCCCATGCCCTTTGAGATAAGGTAAATAGTCATTTTATTTATGTTATAGTATTTTTTGCAAAGTAATCTTGTAATGGGAGATAACATATCTTAAAGGATATCGGACATTATATGTGAATAGTGTTTGCAAATATCAAAAAGTTATTTTCTATTGATGACATGATATTTTATTCATGGAAACTATATTTTTCATTATTATAAACATGTGCTTAGTCACTCAGTCTTGTCCGACTCTTTGTAACCAAATGGACTGTAGCCCAGCAGGCTCCTCTATCCATGTGCTTACATGTACAACTTGAATAAAATAGTCAGTATTTTATAAAAATTATAAATGGAATACCTTTAAAATTGTGAATCACTGTATAGTACACTTGTAGTTCATATAATATATTATACATCAACTATAAGAGTATGTCTGACTGTTTGCTACCCCATGGACTGTACTCCACCAGGCTCCTTTGTCCATGGAATTTTCCAGGCAAGGATATGGTAGTGAGTAGCCATTCTATTCTCCAGGGACTGTCTCTTATACACATCTCTTAGTCACTCAGTCTTGTCCGACTCTTTGTAACCAAATGGACTGTAGCCCAGCAGGCTCCTCTATCCATGGGGATTCTCCAGGTAAGAATACTGGAGTGGGTTGCCATGCCCTCCTCCAGGGGTTCTTCCCAACCCAGGGATCAAACCCAGGTCTCCCACATTCCAGGTGGATTCCTTTACCATCTGAACCAGCAGAGAAGCCCTAATTTCTTTTGTATGCGTTATTCAGTCCAAATATAATTACTAAAATCAAAGAACTGACTCATTGACTAATATGGAATAACTGACACTATTTCTCATACTGCCATTTATGGCCCTAAACTTTTATTAATTAAAAAAATAGAACAGTGAAAAGAGTTGGGTTTCTCAGAAATGTCACTACCATGAAACACACAAAATATAGATAGTATTAGGTGAAGGTGAAGTCGCTCAGTAAATAATATTTTCATGTATTTATATGAATATGGACTCAAATTTTCCTAGTACACTAAAAGGTGTTTTAATCCTTAATTAACATTACACATGACTTTCAGATTGTCCTAGATTTGCCTGTTGGAAGACTCCTTCATACTGTTTTGTGTCTGTAAGCATATATCCAAATTCTTTGAACATCTTATATTCTGACACAAATGCTCACTGCTCATTTGTATCTTGTCTATCTTAGTCCTGGAAGCAGGCATATGGTGTCTCCTTAACATTACACATGACTTTCAGATTGTCCTAGATTTGCCTGTTGGAAGACTCCTTCATACTGTTTTGTGTCTGTAAGCATATATCCAAATTCTTTGAACATCTTATATTCTGACACAAATGCTCACTGCTCATTTGTATCTTGTCTATCTTAGTCCTGGAAGCAGGCATATGGTGTCTCCAACTTTGTTCTTTCTCAAGGTTACCATGGTTATTCAGGGTCCATTCAAATTTTAGGATTGAATCACTGCAGATGGTGACTGCAGCCATGAAATTAAAAGATGCTTACTCCTGGGAAGAAAAGTTATGACCCACCTGGATAGCATATTCAAAAGCAGAGACATTACTTTGCCAACAAAGGTCCGTCTAGTTAAGACTATGGTTTTTTCAGTAGTCATGTATGGATGTGAGAGTTGGACTATGAAGAAAGCTGAGCGCTGAAGAATTGATGCTTTTGAACTGTGTTGTTGGAAAAGACTCTTAAGAGTCCCTTGAACTGCAAGGAGATCCAACCAGTCCATTCTGAAGGAGATCAGTCCTGGGTGTTCATTGGAAGGAATGATGCTAAAGCTGAAACCCCAGTATTTTGGCCACCTCATGTGAAGAGTTGACTCACTGGAAAAGACTCTGATGCTGGGAGCAGGAGGAAAAGGGGATGAGAGAGGATGAGATGGCTGGATGGCATCATGGACTCAATGGACGTGAGTCTGAGTGAACTCCAGGAGATGGTGATGGACAGGGAGGCCTGGTGTGTTGCGATTCATGGGGGTCACAGAGAGTCAGACATGACTGAGCGACTGAACTGAACTGATTTTATATCTGGGAAAAGTATCATGCAATTTGAATAGGAATTATATTGAATGTGCAAACTGGTTTGGATAATATAGGTTTTTGCTGTTCAGTCACCCAGTTGTGTCCAACTCTTTGTGAACTGCAAAATGCCAGGGCTTCCTGTACCTCACCATCTCCTGAAATTTGCCCAAGTTCATGTCCACTGTATTGACGATGCCATCTAGCCGTCTCATCTTCTGATGCTTTCTTCTCCTTCTGCCCTCAATCTTTCCCAGCATGAGGGATTTTTTCCATGAGTTGGATATTCGCATCAGATGCCCAAGATACTAAAGCTTCAGCTTCAGTTTCAGTCCTTACAATGAGTATTCAGGTTTGATTTCCCCTAATATTGACTGATTTGGTCTCATTGCTGTCCAACGGACTCTCCAGCACCACAGTTTGAAGGCATCAATTCTTTGCTGCTCTGCATTCTTTAAGGCCCAGCTCTCACAAGTGTAGATGACCACTGGGAAGATCATAGCCCTGTCTATACAGACCTTTGTTGGCAGAGTAATTTCTCTGCTTTCAACACACTGTCTAAGTTTGACGTAGCTTCCCTGGTGGCTCAGACGGTAAAGCATCTGCCTGCAATGTGGGAGACCTGGGTTCAATCCCTGGGTTGGGAAGATCCTCTGGAGAAGGGAATGGCAACCCACTCCAGTACCCTTTCCTGGATAATCCCATGGACAGAGGAGCCTGGTAAGCCCCAGTCCATGAGGTCCCAAAGAGTTGGACACGACTGAGTGACTTCACTCTTTCCCTCCCTAGAAGCAATTGTCTTCTGATTTCATGGCTCCAGTCACAATCCACAAAGATCTTAGGGCCCAAGAAGAGGATATCTGTCACTACTTCCACTTTTCCCCCTTGTATTTGCCATGAAGTCATGGGGCCAGATGCCATGATCTTAATTTTTTTTTTAATATTTAATTTTAAGCTGGCTGTATCACTGTCCTCCTTCACCCTCATCAAGAGGCTCTTTAGTTCCTTAGTTTCTCTTCACTTTCTGCCATTAGAGTGGTATCATCCATATATTTGAGGTGGTTGATGTTTCTCCTCCCTATCTTGATTCCAGCTTGTGACTCATTCAGCCTGGCATTTCTCATGATGTGCTAAGCCTATAGGTTAAACAAACAGGGTGACAGCAGTCAGTCTTCTCATTCCCCTTTCTCCATCTTGAACCAATCAACTGTTCCATACAGGGTTCTAACTGTTGCCTCTGAACCCGCGTAAGGTTTCTCAGGAGACAGGTAAGATGGTCTAGTATTCCTGTCTCTTTAAGAGCTTTCCACAGTTTATTATGATATACACAGTCAAAGGCTTTGGCCCAATTGATGAAACAGAGGTTAATATTTTTGTGGGATTCCCTTGTTTTTGCATCAAAATTCCTCTAAGCCATGACATTTCTCTTATTTTTTTTATGCTATCCTTGTTTGTTTCAGTATGAAAACAGTGCTGGCCTCATAAAATATTGATTGAAAAATTTCCCTCCTCTTCGATTTCTCAGAAGAGTTTGAAGATTTGTAGGAATTCTTCTTGCATGTTTTGTGTAGCTCACCAGGGAGACTAGTGGTCCTAGACTTTTGGTTGCTGGAAGGTTTTTGATACCTGATTCAATCTCCTTATGGGTAATCAATCTGTTCCAGTTTTGTATTTATGATTCAATATTGGAAGGTTCTATGTTCTTAGAATATTCATTTCTCTTAGCTTTTCCAAATTGTTCATGTATAATTGTTTATAATAGTCTCTTATAATCTCTCATTTTATGTAGTATTAGTTGGAACATATTGTTTTTAATTTTTAGAATTTGAATCATTTTGCTCTTTTTTTGGGAAGAGTTTTGAGCTAAAATTTTGTCAATCTTGTTTATTTTCTCAGAGAATGATCTCTTGGCTTCACTGATCTTTTTCTATTATCTTTTTAGTCTCTATTTCATTTATTTTCTCTGTGACTTTTGATACTTCTTTTCATCTACTAACTTGGACTTCATTTGTTCTTCTTTTATCTAGTATAGACTAGAATGGTTTTTGTTTTTGTTTTAGATTTTCCTTGAAATCGTGATTTATCACCATAAACTTCTACTTACAACTGCTTTGTCTGCATGGCATAAATTTCAGTGTGTTGTATTTCCCTTTTTGTTGCTCTCAGGGTCCTTTTTGAGTTTTCTTTTATTTTTTTGATGGCATCTTTATCTCTCACTATCGGTATTTGTTTTAAAGTCCATTTTATCTGATATTAGTATAGTCACTTCAGCTTTCTTTGGGTTTCTATTTACATGGAATATGTTTTTCCATCTTTTCACTTTTAGTTTGTGTGTCCTTACACAAGCCTGGAATCACTTGTAGGTATGAGAGTGGTGGGTCTTGCTTTTCATTCATCATCCATCCTGTCTTTTGGCTGGAAAATTTGATACATTTGCTTTAAAAGTGATTATTAATGGCAAGGACTTGGTGTCATTCTGCTCCTTCTTTTCTGGCCACCTTGTAGTTCCTCTGATGCTTTCCTCTGCTCTTGCTCTCTTCCTGAATTCCTTCTTTTTTCTTTTTCTCTTTCGTGCTTCCACTTTTTTTTGTTGTTGTTGTTATGGGTTTGGTTTGATTTTTGTTTTGTCTTTGTTTTATGGTTACCATGAGGCTTACACATAACAATATATATCTCTCACAGTCTAAGTAGATAACAAAGATTTGAATGCAGTCTATATTTTGACTTTATTTTCCTCAAAAGATTTTATGCTTTGTATGACATGTTATAACTTGTTATGTTACATATAGCTTATCACAATATTATAGCTGTAATTTTCATGACTCTTGACTTTTATGCAAACCATGTTACCTTTAATTACCTGCTTTGAAAGTGAAAGTGAAAGCCACTCAGTCATGTCTGTCTCTTTGCAACCCCATGGACTATATAGTCCATGCAATTCTCCAGGTCAGAATACTGGAGTGGGTAGCCATTCCCTTCTCCAGGGGATCTTCCCAATCCAGGGATCAAACCCAGATCTTTCACATTGTAGGCAGATTCTTTACTAGTTTAGACACAAAGGAAGCCCAATTGCCTACTTTGTTTATTCAATTATTCTGAATTTCAGTATATGTTTACTTTTACCATTGAGATTTATACTTCTTATGTTTTCCTTTTTACTAATTAGCACCTTTTCTAAACATTAAAGAACTCCATTTACTATTTTTACAAAGGTTGAACTAATGGTGTTAAACTCCTTTAGATTTTACATGTCTGTAAAACTCTTATCTCTTCTCTTCAATTCTAACGACAAATGACAACTCTGCTTGGTAAAAGTAGTCTCTGTCTTTCAGCATTGTGAACTGACCATACCACTGCCTACTGGGCTGCAATGTGACTGCTGTCAAAGCTCCTCATGTTCTTATAACAGATTCCCTGTATGTAATAAGCTGCTGCTTCTAAGACGCTTCCTGTCTCTAATGTTTGATGTTTTAATTATGTTTCTTGGTGTGGGTCTCATTGAATTCATTTTATTTACAATTCTGGGCTCTTTAAATCTGGATGTCTGGCTCCTTTCCCAAGTTAAGGAACAACTTAGCCATTATTTCTTCAAAAAAGTTTTCTGTCCCTTTCTCACCCTTCTGAAACCTATATAATATGATTATTGGTCCACATGATGTTGTCTTATAATTCCCTTACCTTAATGTTTGTGCAGTCATTTTCCCTTTTGCTGAGTTTTGTTAATCCTTTCTATGCTTTTTTTAGCTTATCACTACAAGAGTCTATTGTATATTTCAGTTCAGTTTTGTATTCTTCAGTCCTCTGACTTCCATGAAGTATTTCTTTATGTTTCCTGATATTTTATATTCTCACATTGTTCATCCAGTCTTCTCCTTATCTTGGTGAGCATCTTTCAGTATGTTATTTTGAATTCTTTACAGGGTAATTCATTTATATCCATTTGACTATGGTCATTTTATGATATATTATCTTATTCTTTTGTTTGGAATCTATTCTGTTGTTTCTGCATTTAACTTAATCATCTCTTCTTTATCTAACTCTAGACTAAACAGTCATCTCTCCCAGTCTTGAAAGAGTGGCGATAAACAAGATGAATCTAGTCATTCAAGCTGATCCTAGATTTTGCTTTTCTTCAAAGATTTTCATATTGTCCAACCATCAGCCAATTTCATTATCAGTGTCTTTGAGTTGTTAAGGGTATGATCAAATCTGTCAATGTCCTCAAATGAAGGACCTGACTTGGCACCTAAGATTGAGGTGACTGGAAACCCGACCTTCAGTACTTTACTGGGTAATTCATTTATATCCATTTGATTATGGTCATTTTATGATATACTTTCTTATTCTTTTGTTTGGAAACTATTCTGTTGTTTCTACATTTAACTTAATCATCTCTTGTTTTTCTAACTCTAAACAAAGCAGTCATCTCTCCCAGTCTTGAAAGAGTGGCGATAAACAAACAAGATGAATCTAGTCATTCAAGCCGATCGTAGATTTTGCTTTACTTTGAAAATTTTCATATTGTCCAAGCATCAGCCAATTCTATTATCAGTATCTTTGAGTTGTTAAGGGTCTGATCAGATCTGTCAACGTCCTCAAATAAAGGACCACTTAGCACTTAAGATTGAGGTGATTGGAAACATGACCTTCAGTTAGCAGCCTTTAACGTATTCAAATTACACATGCCTCTGAGTGTAAGAGTAAGCTCCACAGGTCAACAGAGCAAGGCAATACAGAGAAGAATGATGGGAGGCATTCTCAAAATCTGGAATGCTTTCTTCAGGAACTGGAGAAAGCAAATAGGAGGGTGACATTAGGCCCACTGGGCTCTGTTTGTTGAGAGAATCACCAAAGGCTGTAATATTGTTCATCCAGTCTTCTCCTTATCTTGGTGAGCATCTTTCAGCATATTATTTTGAATTCTTTACTGGATAATTCATTTATATCCATTTGATTATGGTCATTTTATGATATACTATGTTATTCTTTTGTTTGGAAACTATTGTTTCTGCATTTAACTTAATCATATCTTGTTTTTCTAACTCTAGACAAAACAGTCATCTCTCCCAGTCTTGAAGGAGTGGTGATAAACAAGATGAATCTAGTCATTCGAGCCGATCCTAGATTTTGCTTTTATTGAAAATTTTCATATTGTCCAAGCATCAGCCAACTTCACTATTAGTGTCTTTGAGATGTTAAGGGTATGATCAGATCTGTCAATGTCCTAAAATGAAGGACCTGACTTAGCACCTAAGATTAAGGTGATTGGAACCCCGACCTTCAGTTAGCAGCCTTTAAAATGTGCAAATTACACATGCCTCTGAGTGTAAGCGTAAGTCCCACAGGTCAACAGAGCAAGGCAATACAGAGAAGAATGATGGGTGGCATTCTCAAAATTTGGGGTGCTTTTTTCAGGAACTGGAGAAAGCAAATGGGAGGGTGACATTAGGCCCACTGGGCTCTGTTTGTTGAGAGAATCATCAAAGGCTGTAAGATGTGTGCCAAACAGGAAGCTCCCCTTTCAGACAAAATCTCCTGGACATGGTAATTGGCTACTTTCACAGAAAGTCTGGGGTGTGTTTCAATCTCCTCTCTGTGCAGTGGATGGGGAGACAGCTGGCCAAGAACTTACTTCTTCAATTGTGATTAATTATTAGAGTCCCATAGGACCCAGCAAGCAAGTCCCTCTGACCAGAACTCTCTCATCTCCCTTTCTCTCAAACGTACAAAACTGCTGTATACTATGAGAATCATCACTTACCAAATACCATTGGAAAAGCTGCTCCAATCTTTGCTCAAAATTTGCTCTAGTCTTTTCTCAAAACCTATCACCATGCACATTTAGCAAGAGTTACCATAAATCTCTAAAGTAAAGGGTCCAGAGTAAGAAAGGAAGCAACAAACAAATGAAAAAAATAAACAAACAAACAAAAATAATAAAAGAAAGAAACAAATAGCTGGGTCCAGGATGGTGAGCAATCAGAACTCCAAGAGATCATGAGTCTCATTATTGGGTGACATTAGGCCCACTGGGCTCTGTTTGTTGAGAGAATCACCAAAGGCTGTAAGATATGTGCCAAGCTTACCTTTCAGACAAATCTCGTGGACATGGTAATAAGCCACTTTCACAGAAAGTCTGGGGTCTTTTTCAATCTCCTCTATGTGCAGTGCCCTGGGGAGACAGCTGGCCAAGAACTTACTTCTTCAGTTGTGGTTATTAGAGTCCCACGGGACCCAGCAAGCAAGTCCCTCTGACCAGAGCTTTCTCATCTCCTTTTCTCTCAAACTTACAAAACTGCTGTATACTATGTGAATCATCATTTACCAAATACCATTAGCGAAGCTGCACCTATCTTTGCTCAAAATTTTCTCTAGTCTTTGCTCAAAACCTATCACTCTGCACGTTTAACAAGAGTTACCATAAATCTCTAAAGTAAAAGGTCCGAGATAAGAAAGGAAGCAACAAAGGAAAAAAAAAAAAATGAACTAACAAAAAATAAATAAATAAAAGAAAGAAAGAAATAGCTGGGTCCAAGATGGTGAGCAATCAGAACTCCAAGAGATCATGAGTCTCATTATGCTTATTTTACTGGCTGTAGTATTAAATGACACACCTACCAGTGCCCATAAATGGCCATTATTGTTCTAAAAGGATTGATAGATGTAGGCACCCCACTCCTTTGAAAAAGCCCTGCCCCTTCCCTGGAGGACTAATTCATGTGCTTCTGCATCACTAGCCTCACTCTTCCTTCCTTCATCTTCACTTTTTAAAAGTAAATCGCTATCACTACGTGGGTGAGAAGTTCATCTGTGAACTTCTTCATTCTTTGTCCATTGAAGAAATTGTATCTCAGCTTCAGTTTCATTACTCTGTTTTTTGAATAAAGCAAAACAAGAACAGGCCCCTGTCCAGGTAGAGAAGCTAGGGTCCATAGGACTTAATTCAGTAACAGTATGGCCTTATTGTTATTCTGTGTGAAATTTTTAACATTCATGTTACAAAACATATTTTATTATCCATGCTGAATAAATCAGTTAAAATGTGTTTGTTACATTTATCATAAAATCCCAATTTCTGTATCATAATTGCTTGCTTAGCTTCTTTTCTACATTTTCTAGTCCTTCCTGGACCTGTTTCTCTGAATCATGACTCTTTAACCTGATTGTATTTTACCATCTTTAAAAAAATATTCTGTGCTTTTAATATTCTTCCATATAATTTCAGTCATTTCTTTTGGTTTGTTTTATCCTTTCCAGTCTTTTGAGCTTTTAACATTTCTTCATATCCACGTATCACTTCACTGTCTTTCCCTGAAAAGTTTTCAACAAGTTCTTCATGTGACCAGACTTCTTCTTCTCTTTCAGGTCCCAACATGAGTTTTGTCTCATAGAAAGCTTCCTAGACTCCCCCTTTTTTATCATAAAGTTTCTGTTCTCCATGTAGTCCCTATTTGTTTTCCTCTAGGCACTTAATATAAATCATTTAAATTTTGCTTATTCTCATGTTGACTTTAAAATTCTGTCCCTGATAGACTATCTTGTTAATCATTCACATGATAGACTAACACAATTCTTGTAACTGTACATGCTAAAAATTTTTTTGATAGGATGAATAAATCTCACATCAAGATTCCCATGTTTCAGAAGAACTCATCATCAATGACTTGATGCTACAGCACTGAACATAGAAATAAGAAGCACATTTTCTACAATATCAAATACTCATTCCTTTTAATAAACATTAAAATAATTCATAGGTATTTAGTAAAAATGCTTTTATCTATGTTATATCAAAGATATCATACATAAATAAATGCTATAAATATCTCCCAAAAGAAGACAAAGTTTTGATAAAAATCACATCTTACATTGCTTCAGGATTCATTATGCATGCAATTCCTGGACAGGA
>SJYC01145905.1:0-13081 GCA_006408675.1 Madoqua kirkii | reverse complement strand
TGCCTGACTTCAGGCTCTACTACAAAGCCACAGTCATCAAGACAGTATGGTACTGGCACAAAGACAGAAATAGAGATCAATAGAACAAAATAGAAAGCCCAGAGATAAATCCATGCACCTATGGACCCATTATCTTTGACAGAAGAGGCAAAAATATACAATGGAGAAGACAATCTCTTTTAACAAGTGGTGCTGGGAAAACTGGTCAATCACTTGTGAAAGAATGAAACTAGAAAACTTTCTAACACCATACATAAAAATACACTCAAAATGGATTAAAGGTCTAAATGTAAGACCAGAAATTGTAAAACTCTTAGAGGAGAATATAAGCAAAACACTCTCTGACATAAATCATAGCAGGATCCTCTATGACCCACCTCCCAGAATACTGGAAATCAAAACAAAAATAAACAAATGGGACCTAATTAAAATTAAAAGCTTCTGCACAACAAAGGGAACTATAAACAAGGTGAAAAGACAGCTTTCAGAATGGGAGAAAATAATATCAAATGAAGCAACTGACAAAGAATAAATCTCAAAAATATACAAGCCACTTATGCAGCTCAACTCCAGAAAAATAAATGACTCAATCAAAAATGAACCAAAGAACTAAACAGACATTTCTCCAAAGAAGACATACAGATGGCTAACAAACACATGAAAAGATGCTCAACGTCACTCATTATCAGACAAATGCAAATCAAAACCACAATGAGTTATCACTTCACGCCAGTCAGAATGGCTGCTATCCAAAAGTCTACAAGCAATAAATGCTGGAGAGGATGTGGAGAAAAGGGAACCCTCTTACACTGTTGGTGGGAATGCAAACTAGTACAGCCATTATGGAAAACAGTGTGGAGATTCCTTAAAAAACTGGAAATAGAACGCGTTATGACCCAGCAATCCCACTGGTGGGCATACACACTGAAGAAACCAGAATTGAAAGGGACACATGTACCCCAGTGTTCATTGCAGCACTGTTTATAATAGTCAGGACATGGAAACAACCTAGATGTCCATCAGCAGACGAATGGATAAGAAAGCGGTGGTACATATACACAATGGGGTATTACTCAGCCATTAAAAAGAATACATTTGAATCAGTCTTAATGAGGTGGATGAAACTGGAGCCTATTATACAGAGTGAAGTAAGCCAGAAAGAAAAACACCAGTGCAGTATACTAATGCATATATATGAAATTTAGAAAGATGGTAATGAGAACACTGTATGCAAGACAGTAAAAGAGATCTATATTTATAGAACAGTCCTTTGGACTCTGTGGGAGAGGGAGAGGGTGGGATGATTTGGGAGAATGGCATTGAAACATGTATAATGTCATATGTGAAATGAATCGCCAGACCAAGTTCAATGCATGATACAGGATGCTGCTGGTGCACTGGGATGACCCAGATGGATGGTATGTGGAGGGAGGAGGGAGGGGGGTTCAGGATAGGGAACACACGTAGACCCATGGTGGATTCATGATGATGTATGGCAAAACAAATACAATATTTAAAGTAATTAGCCTCCAATTAAAATAAATAAATTTATATAAAAATAATAAATTAACCTTGATATAGCAATAATTTTTGCTAAATAATTTTTAAAATATTCTTTATTTTGCTCTTTTTTAATGGTAGAAATCTGTTTGATAATATCAATCTAATCTATTCTAATTAGCAGTTCATAGAAGAGGATGTGATACATGAGAGTGTAGCACATAAGTATTAAATATATGGATAAACATTGAAAATAATATATATGCATATACATAGACATACATAGACTTCCCTTTTGGCTCAGATGGTAAAGCATCTGTCTACAGTGCAGGAGACCCAGGTTTGATCCCTGGGTTAGGAAGATCCCCTGGAGAAGGAAATGGCAATCCACGCCAGGACTATTGCCTGGAAAATCCCATGGACAGAGGAGCCTGCTAGGCTACAGTCTGTGGGGTCTCAAAGAGTCGGACACGACTGAGCGACTTCACTATACATACATATTTATATATGTATTTGACAGAAATACATAACACACTTTGGGGCATAGTCACAGAATTTTGGGAAATTTTTGAATAAATTTAAATGTATTCATTCTATGATTATAATATTTGAATCCCAAATTTTTACTATTTGAATTACTAAAATGCTTTGAATATCATAGTTGAAAGAGCTAAAAGGTACTGTTATGTTTTAGTTAAAAGTACAGTCTTCTTGATAAAACAACATGATACTTTTCGAAATAATGGCCTTGTGATCAGTTTCTATGTTTTCCTACCTCTCCTCATTATTGGTGCCATTACTGCTTTTAAGAGGAATCAATCAAAGATATTTCTGAACAGAGAAGATACAGTAAGTAAACTCAATATTTTTATATTTAATAATAAAGGTGCTCTACGGAAAAATTAAAATATTATTCAGAATGTTATGATTGAGGACTCTTAGATGGATTGAGTTAATCTTTAGATATCTACCAAATGTTTAGAAATGTACAGATTTTTTTTCAGATTTTGAGCAAATAGGTATCTTACCTTCATGTCTATATAGATCTAAGAGCAAGTGAAGTTACATAGTAAACCCTCAGTACCTTTCAAATAGAAAGCCAAGTTGGCTGTAATTACTCTAGAAAGTTCTGTCTGCTTCCTAAGCAATGTTATTATCTTGCATCAACATTCAGTTTTGCCAAGATTAACAGAAACCAGGAAGCGCAGAATATGGGGCTAGTGATGATGAACAGATCCAGGGCAGCTTCCCCGTGGCTCAGCAGATCAGGAATCCACCTGCAACAGAGGAGGCACAGGAAACACTGGTTCGATCCCTGGGTTGGGAAGATTTCCAGGGGATGCAGCAGCAACCCACTCCAGTATTCTTATCTGGAGAGTTCCATGGGCAGAGGAGCCGTCCAAAAGGTCACAAAGAGTTGGACTTGACTGAACGACTAAGCAAGATTGCAAACATAGAATATGGAGCCAGTGAAGATGAACAGACAGGGCAGCCTAGAATATAGGACAGATGAGAAAAGATAAGATGGTTACAATGAGGGAGAGCACACGTGTATGTTACACAAAAGTAACATTGCTCATGTGTCTCTAAAATTAGAATTAAGGCACTTACTCAGCTTTTCCTTCTTTAGTGTGTGTGTAGATAAGAGCCTATTTAGGTCTTTTAAAAAAATTTTAAATGAGATATAATTTACATAAGACATTATATTAGTTTCTTGTGTACAAAATAATGCTTTGATATTTGTATATATAGTGAAATGATCACCACACTAAGTCTAGTTAAGCTTTGTTACATAGTTAATAAATTTGATTTTCTTCTGATGAGGACTTTTAAGATGTATTTCAGTAAGATTCAAATATGCAATTTGTTATTATTGACTGAAGTCAACAGGTGTACATTACATCCACATGACATAATTATTTTTTTACTGGAAATATGTACCTTTTGGCCCTCTTTACCTGTTTTGCTCACCAGCCCCCTACCTATTAATCTGGCAACCACCAATCTCATCTCTGTATCCATGAGGGTTGTGTTTTACTTTTTATTTTTACATTCCACCTATAGGTGTATCATACTTCTGTCTGTCTGATTTATTTCACTGTCATATGCTTTTTTCTTCACTGTAATACCAATAAAAGCCACAGTTTGCTCAGTGAATATTAGCAAATTTAGAATGCAGTGTTAAGGGTAAAGAAGTGGGTCTCATTTCTTCATTGTAAAGGAAATAATTTCTATTCCTCATTTGTTTATCAGAGATAATAATATACAATTTTTATCAACATTAGATTTCAACTTAGTTTTATGAACAAGTTAGTAGCAACCAGTAAATTCAGAGCAGTATTCTGCATCATTCATATGGACATTTACATTCAATTGTTACAAGTTGACTTAATTAAATTATATCTAACATAAGTTTTTCTGGAGTCTTACTTAAGACACCTTAGAAAGATCTGAATAGTGCTCATGACAGCCTACATTTTAGAGCATCAGTGAGTGGTTTCAGGTCTTCAAGGGCAAGAAATGATGTAAAGCTGAAACACAAAATGGTGGTAAAGAATTCTATAGTTACAAACTCAGTCATCCTCTCTGTCTTCCAAAGGCTTTATGACTGACATCATTTCTTCTTCTCTATAGTGTTTCCCTGGTGGTTCAGGTGGCAGAGAGCCTAACTGCAATGCAGGATACCCAGGTTCAATCCTTGGGTCAGGAAGATCCCTTGGAGAAAGGAATGGAGACCTACACCAGTATTCTTACCTTGAGAACTCCATGGACAGAAGAGCCTTATGGGCCATAGTCCATAGGTTCACATAGAGTTGGACATGACTGAGCTACTAATACACTTTATACACACTTTTACACTTCTTCTCTATGACTGTCCTCTCCAAAATAACTAATTGGGTTACACATGCCCAGAGTACCTCTCTCAACCATTTTTAGTTTCATTTTCAAATAAAAACCTCAGTTTCTCAAAACCAGTGCCTATTAGTTCATTTTATCAAGTGCATGCTTGCTTAGTTGCATCTGAATCTTTATGGCATTTCGGACTGTAGCCCACCAGGCTCCTCTGTCCATGGGATTTCCCAGGCAAGAATACTGGAGTAGGTTTCCATTTCCGCCTCCAGGGGATCTTCTGACCCAGAGATGGAATCAGTCTCCTGCATTGCAGGCCGATTCTTTACCTGCTGAACCATTAGGAAGCTCCCATTTTATCAAGAGACAGAAGCTGTGCTAGTGTCTCTAGTTTCACCTCGTGTTCTCTCAGGATTTATAATTACAAGCTAGATGTTCAAGCCTGATTTTATCATGTAGCCAAAGAATTTAGGAGGAACTTTTATACCATGACATTCCCTTTCAATAGGATAGGCCGATTCTTTACCTGCTGAACCATTAGGAAGCTCCCATTTTATCAAGAGACAGAAGCTGTGCTAGTGTCTCTAGTTTCACCTCGTGTTCTCTCAGGATTTATAATTACAAGCTAGATGTTCAAGCCTGATTTTATCATGTAGCCAAAGAATTTAGGAGGAACTTTTATACCATGACATTCCCTTTCAATAGGAACTGAGTGTGTATTGGAGTCAAAGGAAAAATGGAGATTGTGTAAACACCAAAATTTTTAATTAAGCATAAATGAGAGGCCTCATTAAAGACCTCATTAACAGAATTGAGCTAATAACTATTTACATAGTTATTTTATAGAAGTAATATAATTGAAGCTATGATAACTTAAGAATTCACATGTAAATTATCTGCTTAACTTTGGAGAAGCATTATCATAGATAATTGATAAATGATAAAAAAATAGATAGATAAATGATAAATGACAGATAAATGATAAAAGTTCACATTAGCCACAGTTTTATTAACAAACATTTTTGTAAAAAGAAATGACTTTAAAGAGATTTTAAATGTGTTCATAAAATGTTTGTGAGCAAGCATGCATTTGATCATTAGATTTAAGATTTTAACTGAGAGGTTTATGCAAAATTTCTCCCAATACTTGTATTATTACTCACTAACTCCCTGGAGAGTTAGGACAACTAATAATTCTCCTTATTTTAGATATAAGGAAACAGACAAAGAGTGTATATTCCCCACATGTATAGAATGCTAGGGAGTTTTTGAGTTCAAGTTTAAGATAATCGAACTCCAGGATTGAAACTCTTAAAAATTCCACAATTTTCCCTCATATTTATGATATAAGATTGGGGATTGGGAATGGAATTTACATTTATTGAGGATCTAGTAGATGCCAGGCAAATGCCAACTGCACTCATCCTGCAGGGCAGAACAATTCTTTATTATAAGATGGGATACCAAAGGCTTCTGTATATGTTGTTCAAATTTCTAACTCAAATGTGTAAAGAAATCATGATATTTCACATATTAGACTTATCACTGGGAGTATAGTGGAAAAAATGAGAAACTCATCTAAGAATGAGATTGTGAGTTCATCTCTTTACTTATCTGCCATATATAACTATGACGGAGAGTGAAATCAATGGATGTCTATTTCCCTTTCTCCAGTGAAAAAAACATTTATAACTCGCTTCCTCAATGTAAAGTAGTCTTATTTATGCCTAGAGCAATCTCCACCTCTTCTCTGATCATGTTATTAAAAGCCCACATCTTAGGTGAAGATTTTGACCCTTGGCTGTCTTTTTCTCATGTCCTAAAATCATAATTTTGTCATCATGCTGGGTGCCTTCACCTCCACTCCTCACCTCCACACAACTTCAGTCACTTTCTCCTAGTGTGATACACCAAGCTCTCCACCTCTCTGTTTGTTTGTTTGTTTGTTTTCCAGTTCTAAGTCATAAATTCAGTATCATGCTTTCATTTACATTTTTTTCTATTTTTCACATCATTTCCCACCAGCATTACTTTAGGGCTATGTTAAGAACTTGCCTCCAGAATTTGACACATTCATTCCATAAACATATTTTATAAGTTGATTGTAAAGTGTGCTGAAAGGTAACTCATTATATGGAAAAGATGAGAGAACGAGGAACTGGGGAGCAACTTTAAATATGGCCGACTAAGTAGACCCTGTTGAGCAAGTGATGTGTCAGCCAAGACTTGGAGGAGGTACAAATAATTATGCAGTTTAGATATTTGAAAGGAGTCACCTGACATCACAGAGCCAACTCACAGAAGGCTTGCATTTAAATGTAAAGGATGCAGGGCAGCAAGAGAGGAATGCAGACATACACTGGGGGCCAGAGAGACACCTCCAGCACAAGGTCAAAGGTTTCCTATTTTAAAGAGCCCATCATTAATCCCACTGCCCTTATCTCACCAAAATAGAAGCCAGATATTCAGGTTTTCCCACAGGTTAAGACTCACAGCTCCACTGTAGCTGTAAACCACCCCTGTCTCACAGGCATCAACCTGGCAGAGCTATCCCTACATGCATCTGGGCAGGAGCTTTTCAAGCACATGAAAGACCCAGTGAAAAAAACCTCAGGTCTGACCCAGGAGAGAAAGGATGTTACCTCATACCAGGGGCAGTAAAGATGGTCTTACTGCTGCTGCTACTGCTAAGTCACTTCAGTTGTGTCCAACTCTGTGTGACCCCGTAGACGGCAGCCCACCAGGCTCTCCCGTCCCTGGGATTCTCCAGGCAAGAACAGTGGAGTGGGTTGCCATTTCCTTCTCCAATGCATGAAAGTGAAAAGTGATAGGGAAGTCACACAGTCGTGTCTGACTCTTCACGACCCCGTAGACTGCAGCAGACCAGGCTCCTTTGTCCATGGGATTTTCCAGGCAAGAGTACTGGAGTGGGCTGCCATTGCATTCTCCAAAAGATGGTCTTAGGAATACGTTTTGAATGTGAACCAACAAAGTGAGTTAAGAGTTTGGCTGTAGAGTCTAAGAAACAGTGCTTAAGTGATGTTCATTTCTAATAGAGCAGAGAGACAGTGAGGCTACAAAGTTAACCCAGAGCTCTCTGTTCCTAAATGTGTGCTCTTAATATATTTAAATTTTTATTTGAAAATTTATGGATGTTGAAAGAGGAGAATCTGCATAGGTAACCATGAGCCCAGACAGGTATCTGACATGCCATGATATAAAGTTTGAAGTTTCTCATTTATGAGTAGGAACATGCTTGCTCAGTTTGCAACTGTTTGGACTGTTGCAAAGCTCCTCTATTCCATGGGATTCTCCAAGCAAGAATACTGGAGTGGGTTGCCATTTCTTCCCCTAGGGGATTTTTCCCAACCCAGGGATTGAACCCACATCTCCAGTGTCTCCTGTATTGCAGGCAGATTCTTTACCTGCTGAGCCACTGGGGAAACCCAAACAGGAATGTAATTGAAGTATTAACTAATTTTGAAGTGGTAAAGGGAGGGATTTAGCATGATAATGCCCACTTTTAAAAGATTTCATAGGGATATATTAGGAGAAAATGTGGTCAGATTCAGGCTGAACTGGAGACAAGTAAAATGGAATGCACAGTAAAAGTGTCATGAAGATAGATTGGATGGTATGGAAAGAATAGCAAGTTTTGAGACCTAAGGGGTGGACTTGGTTGAGTGGTGACGGAGTGGATGTATTTGGGTTAGAATAAAAGTGGACTATGAAGACTTAAACATTCTGACTCAATGGATATCGATACCTTTTACTATTGACATACTGTACAGTTGGTGAGAACCCATTTGATATTGGAGTGATGAAGCAGAGGGGAGTGAAAAAGGAGTGTGTTTTGAACATGTGTATGTGGGATACCTGTCAGAAATGCACAGAAGGTTAGAAGTTCTCTTTCTCTGTAGATAAAAATAGAGAAAACAGTCATTACTTCCTCCTTCATATACTTATTGCTCTTTGCCTCCCTGTTTCCTTGTTCATGATTTTCTTTGACTCATGTTTTAGACACATACATAAATACAGTTTATAGCATTTCCTTTTAATGTGACTATCACAGATATTTCTAGAAAAAAAGATTAAACGAAACAAACAAAAAAACTTGGGTTTACATATTCTGTGGAGCACAGGCATAGATTGCGACAGTATAAATTTTCTTATTATACTAATTAATTGATATACTTGTAACTTTGTAGTAAAATTATGTTAGTTTATAAAATGTAACATTTTTATTTTTCTATATTTCTTTTACAACAATTGCTAAACAATATTTCAAAAAAACACAGCTTGGAGAAAAGATTTTATCAAGAAACAAAACATTATCTGGCCTGATTCAAGAATGAAACAAAAAAATCTCCTTTTGTGATGGCTTAAAGTTTTCAATTTCACAAGCCAAAATAAATACTGTGAGTGAAACCATGTAGGCTTGTCTCATGTGATTCTGTTCTCAAACCCAAGTTCACGTGCCTGATGCACACTGAGGCCAAACAAGTGGAAATAGCAAATATTTGGAGCAGAGAAAGTTTTATTGTAGGGACTAACCAAGAAGAACAGGAGGCTAATATTCAAAGAACCCAAACTCCCTAATGGCTTTTGGGGAAGAGTTATAGGTAAAATTTGGGGCACTGTAAAATGGGCTGCAGCGTGTGGAACTTCCCTCTGGCTGGCTGGTGGTGAGATAACAGGGCCGAGTTCCGGCCATCTCAGTCATCAGCCTTTCCAATCAGTGTGGGTCCACTTGCTTGTGCTCAGCCTGCAGTGACCTCCTCCATCGGGGTTGAGGGGGCCCTAGTTCCTGCTGAAGAACGCGAAGACATGCACTGACTGCTAGCATCTCACCCGAGGAGGGACCAGCACCAGGCCCCTTGCTGCAGCAATGTTTCCTCCTGCCTCCCCTCACTTCCCCAGTTAGCAACCGTTTGAATATGCCCTTTGGAACTCGTGGAAGGTCGAGGAAGCTGAAAGCCTTTTTCCTTCAAATAAGAAATGGGACACACGGAGACTTTTGTGTCCAGGAGGGCCCCACAGGGTCCTGCTCAGCTTCAGTCCTTATACTTCCATGATCCTCTAGTTGGTCCTGGGAGGATGTTCCATCCCAAAGACACATTCCATCATGCACTCTGCCACTGACTGCCTGAGCTCAGATGCCCACAGCCCTGCTAATCACTCCCATCTCAAGAAAGGACATCTGGGCCCCCTGTCTCCAGTAGCTTTTGATTCTCATGTGCTACCTATTCCAAGCTTTGGGAGATTAAGAGGATATTGAGTGTTGTAGGTCAGGACAGCCTCAGGGCCCTCAGAGAGTCCCTGGCCTCCATTCTACCTTCAAGGAATTAAACTGAGTTCCTGGTCATAGGTAACTATTCAACCTCCAGGTGATACTTCCCTGGCCTCATGGAAAATTGAGTTCTAGAATATATCTTGCCCTTGAAGGACCCAGACTTGCTGTCTCTCTTGACGTATGTGCTTCTGCACATATCAAAGTGTTATTTGTGGTTTAGGGATCCATAATCTTACCTGGAATCTAACTGGGACCTGCAGAGTTTCTATCAATTTAAATAAAAATGATCCTGGGCTGTGGGAGGAGCTAATCACAAAGGCCAAGAGTTTCCTTTTCCAAATGAGCAGCTAGCTAATGATGGTTACACAAGAGGTGGTCCATCCATACAATGGGATAATATTCAGCCACAAAGAAGAAGGAAGCACTGATATGTGACAAGTGGATGAATCTTGAAACCGTTATGCTCTTCATGGTCTCTGTGAATAAAGGCGGTCACAGAAACCATAGAAACCATATATTATGCATTTGTATGGAACATACAGAACAGGAACATCTAGAGAGACCAAGAATAGTGATTATTAAATGCTTGTGGGGTGGGGGGGTGTGGGAGAGAGGGGAATGAAAAACTGGGGTGGCAGATGATGACAGTTGAAGGGTAGAGGACTTGCTTTTGAGATGACAGAGCGGAAACTGACTGTGGTAACCGTTGCACATATCTTTGAATATATTGAAAATCCTTCGGTCATTCACCTGTGTGCTTTAAGTGGGTGAACTCTGTGGTAAAAATCATATACATCAGGAGGATTCTATTGTACCTTTCCCTCATCCCCTTTGCTACTACCTTATTTTGACCCATTATGATTCATGTCCTGCCTTATTTAAAACTAATTTCTCAGGATCAGTTTCCCAGGAGTACTATTGCCTCCTAGGTCCAAGTTTTGGACCTGATCAGAGTTAATTTTTGTAATTGTTGGTACAATACATCCTTGCTGTGAAGTGTCCTGGGATAAAGGAAGATGAGGATGAGTGGTGGGCAGGTAAGTTAGCTTTTGAGCCCGAGCAGATTAAGATATTTGTCAGAAGATTCAGAGACAATTGTGTGTTCTGTCTTCTGCCCTGGTGCCCCGTTTCCTCTCTTAGTTTGTCTTGCTGGCTGTCTCATTTCTACAGCTTCCTTTGTATGGTTCTAAAAGGAATTTTAACAAACCACACTTATATTTCATTTCAAAGTTTCCTTTCCCTTTCCTCAGCAGAGTATAACCTAACACTGTATTTAAGAATGGGACACAGCTGAAAAAAGTGCTTTCTATTGTATCCAGGGTCAAGTTCCATAGTCTTGATTTTTTCCTTGTTTGAAAAGACTTTTTAAAAACAGATCATGAAGTCGGCAGTAGCACAATTTAAGAAGAAAATTTCTTGTAAAAAATATAGTTGATATTGCTAGTTTCTTCTTTCTCTGCCACCACAGCAAATAAAAGTTGTTAGAAAACCATCACATGGAGAATGGAAATTACCAGGAACTTCCCCCAAAAGAGCGTGTGTGCTAATTCGCTTCAGTCGTGTCTGACTCTGCGACCCCATGGACCGTATGCTTATTTGTCCGTTTGTCCCTACTGAAGGGTTTGAAGGATGTCCACATTGTCATCACAGATCCGCTTGCACAGGCGCAAGCATTTGTCTGTGGTTCCTTCTTTCGGCCCTGAGCGCCCAGCCACTCAGGATGCCTAAGGATGAGCCAGTGCTGCTGAAAGCTAATTCAAGGCCCTGGTCATCACCCCCAGGGCTCGGGGCAGAATGTTGTACTCCGAAGGGGCTTCTGCCCGCGAGCCTCAGGGATACCCAACGGTCTCTCGCCTGGCTCTGCTTCCTGCGCCCGGCCCAGCCATGTTCCTACTCCTCGCACTGCTTGCTGCGCTTGGAGGGCTGCTCGCCAGCCAGGGTAAGACTTCGGAGCCTCAATTTCCTTCTCCCTCTCTGGGTACTGAGCAGAGCTGGGGTCTTCCTGGGGAGCAATTTCTGTAGCTTCGAGATACCTGCCGCCCCTTCCTGGGATTCTCTGATGGTGCTTTCCTTCCACCCCTAGCCACCCTCGGACCAGGATAGGGGATGGAAGATGTTAGCCAAGGATGCAATGACTCAGCCGCTGAAGGTCTTTCTGGGTCACCCACTCTGTAGCCAGAAGACTTAGCCAGGTTCGGTACTGCCCTGGCTTTATGCCTCAGAGACCCCAGGGAAAGGCTTCAGTGTGGTTCTGGAGACCAACAGGATGGTCCTGCAGCCTTATGTCTGTTCTCTGTTCATTTGTTTGTTTCCTAGCCATTTTCAGTGTGTCATTGAAAATCTGTTGAAATCTGTGGACCAAGAAGTGGGGTGGACACAAGTAGGTAAATTGATTTACAACTGTAGACCCCACCATGGACTCAAAGCTTAAGAATCCATGCTTGTCTTAGAGGACTGTTGCAAAAAAAGAAAAAGAAAAGAAAAGAAAATCCCATTTTCTTACTACAGATTCGGAGGGAATGTTCCTATATGTCACAGTTCCACAGAAGATATGGTCAAATGAGAGTGAAGATTGGGAGAAGCAGGTAAATGATCAAGAATATTACTTTTAAAGATGGAGTGAAGCAATAATTCAAGAGTGTGGGATGGACATGTACATACTGCTCTATTTAAAATGGATAACCAACAAGGACCTACAGTATGTATGACACAGGAAACTCTGCTCAATATTTTGTGGCAGCCTGGATGGGAGGGGAGTTTGGGGGAAAATGGATACAGGTATATATATGTATGACTAAATCCCTTTGCTGTCCATCATGAAACTCTCACAACATTGTTAATTGGCTATGCTACAATATAAAATAAAAAGTTAAACAGTATCAGTTTTATAATTTAAAAGTTTAAGACTCTTTTTGTTTACCTTTGCATTGAATCAGATCATACTGATTTGTATTTGCTTGCAAAGCCATATATTTTTATTGCTAATTCCTGGGCACTTCCCTTCATCTCTCAGTCTCTTCTGAAGCACTTGTTCACAATTTTCAAGAAATATTAAATACTATTGATGAATCGTACTGGTAGAAATAAACAACATTAATTAAGTGTGACAAGGGTTCAGACTGCAGTTTATGGAAAGAAAACATTATTAATGGCCACATTTAAAGTGACAGAACAAATGGTTTTGAGCAAAATTTAGACCTTCAAATTTGACCCAGAAGCATCAGACGTATTAGAAATAATGGCCAAAGAAAAAGAAAACTAAAAATATCACATTTACCTGAAATGTGATATTATTTAAATAACTGAAGTAAACAACTTGAAGTTTAAAGTGGTAGATATTAGATTTGCTGACAATGAAACCATATCAGTAAATATTAATTGGAAAAAGAATTTGAAAAATGTGCACTACTACTAAAAACTGATTAAATTGAAAACATT
>SJYC01145898.1:0-21461 GCA_006408675.1 Madoqua kirkii | reverse complement strand
CTTCAGTACTTTGGCCACCTCATGTGAAGAGTTGACTCATTGGAAAAGACTCTGATGCTGGGAGGGATTGGGGGCAGGAGAAGAAGGGAACAACCGAGGATGAGATGGCTGGATGGCATCACGGACTCGAAGGACATGAGTCTGAGTGAACTCCAGGAGATGGTGATGGACAGGGAGACCTGGCATGCTGTGATTCATGGGGTCGCAAAGAGTTGGACACAACTGAGCGACTGAACTGAACTGAACTTGGGTACCTGTGCTCATACACACCAGGAGACTCTGTGGAGAATTAGGCCTCCCGGTGCTGAACAGGAGGCAGAAACATTCATTCCATCATTCCCAGGGGCTTTCATCTCCAGCCCCTCTGCCCCAGACTGAGCAAGCTCCCAGGTTGTTAGAACAACCCAGAGAACTGGACCTGGACGTGTGAGTAGGGAGAGCCAGCATACGTGGGAACTGTTTACCCCAAATGCAGGTGAAATGTATTTAACCTAAATAGCTCCTGCAGGAGGCTCTGAGCAAAAGGCCCCTGGCCTGGTGTCAAAAGACCTGAGTTGAGTCTCAGCTCTGCATTGCCTACATACCTTTGGACCTTAAGCCACCTCCCGATTCCTCCTCCTTTTCTTCATCCATGCCATTCTTCCTCCATAGCCAGGTGTGAGATGCTACAGGTAAAAGCTCCTAGAACTCCTTAAAGAAGAGCAAATCTATAAATGGGGGCTGACTGCTGCTTCCCTGTCTTATCTGAACTTGAACTATTGCCCTAACTCAGCAGAATCAACAGCTCGAGCCTGCTGGCTATGGGGACACAGAATTATCTCGTTTGACCCGCAGGGCACTTTTTACATGTTTTCCGCTTATTGTGTGAACATTACAAGGTTCCGTTTAAGAGTCCAGATGTTTGCTTTCTCTGGAGAAACTAAACATGTTAGTCCCATGGTTTTGTGTAGCATCCCCGGTCATCAGTTGCTTGGAGCAACAAGGTGGCCACACTCTCCACTGTCCCGACCCCAGGCTAGGGGTCAGCCAACACTTACCACAGTGCCTGTTACCTTGTTCTTCCAACAGTGAGGAGACATGTTTCTTCATCGGGGTTTGTATCAGAATCGGGAACACCATGCCTGGTCCACCAAGACTGCCCAGTATGAGATCATACCAGCAAGTACAATCTTGGTAGAAAAGAAGAATAATAGTAGGAGCTTAATATGCCATGTTTATTTCAAAACAAGCCAGCCTAAAGGGGCTTCCCTGGTGGTCCAATGACTAAGACTCCATACTCGCCATTCTGGGACCCAGGTTTGATCCCTGGTCAGGGAACTAGATCCCACACGCTGCAACTAAGACGTTCACATGCCACAGCTAAAGATCCTGCGTGCTGCAACTAAGACCCAGTGCAGTCAAATAAATAATTTTTTTTAATGCAGCCTAAATAAGGATCAGCAAAAATGCAACCCCTCCCCCAGTCCTATCTGGAAGGTGACCTCTCTGGTCCTTAACGAGATTTCATGTTTCTGAAGCCTGATTTTGATAAACAAGGAATTTTCTGGCCAAAAATATGCAGTGTGTCTGCTTCGTCGAAATCTGCCACTGCCTCTTCCTTCTCAGTTGATCTATGCCTTCAAGACATTACCCAGTGGCAAGACCCTAAACATCTTTTTTTAATATTTATTTATTTATTTCGTTGTGCTGGGTCTTAGTCACAGCATGTGGAATCTTTAGTTGCAGCATGTGGAATCTAGTTCCCTGGTCAGGGATCAAACCTGGGCCTCCTGCATTGGGAGCTCGAAGTTTTAGCCATGGACCACCAAGGAAGTCCAACCCTAAACGTCTTGACAGAAAGCATCAGATCAATGAGCCAGACTCCAGGTATCCTGTACTCTCCAATCTCCAAGCTACAGGAGACCTCCAAAAGAAACGGGGTGATGACAGCTAATTCAGTTCCATCACTCAGCTGCATTTGACTCTTTACAGCCCCATCGAGTGCAGGCCTCCCTGTCCAGCACCAGCTCCCGGAGCCTGCTCAAACTCACGTCCATTGAGTCGGCGATGCCATCCAACTGTCTCATCCCCTGTCGTCCCCTTCTCCCCTTGCCCTCAATCTTTCCCAGCCTCAGGGTCTTTTCCAATCAGCCAATTCTTCACATCAGGTGGCCAAAGTATTGGAGCTTCAGCTTCAGCATCAGTCCTTCCAATGAATATTCAGAGTTGATTTCCTTTAGGATTGATTAGTTTGATTTCCTTGCAGTCCAAGGGACTCTCAAGAGTCTTCTCCAGCACCACAGTTCAAAAGCATCAGTTTCTCAGCGCTCAGCTTTCTTTATGGTCCAACTCTCACATCCATGGATGACTACTGGATAAACCACAGCTTTGACTAGATGGACCTTTGTTAGCAAAGTAATGTCTCTGCTTTTTAATATGCTCTCTAGGTTGGTCATAGTTTTTCTTCCAAGGAGCAAGTGTCTTTTAGTTTCATGCCTGCAGTCATCATCTGCAGTGATTTTGGAGTCCAAGAAAATAAAGTCTGTAACTGATAATTCTGCCAGACTCCTGAGTTGCACTTAGCAGTTTGTAAAGCACTCTCAGCCACTCAACATTTACTTGGTTAATATATGTGAAGGCTCTATTCCAGACCAGGCACACTGTTACAGGCATGATGTTATACCAAGTAATCAAGATCCCTGCCCTTCAAAAGCTTCCAGTCTGGCAAGCAAACACTTTTAGGGTTAACATTTCCATAGCGCTTAGCATGAAACAGTCTCTGTCCTAAGTACCTTACCTAGAGTAACTCATTTATAGTAATTAACTCTTCACAGTAATTCTAGGAGGTAAGTACTACTTTTATCCTCATTTCACAGATGAGGAAACTGAGGTTCCAGAGCTTAAGTATCTTGTTCAAGGTTAGAGGTAGAGCCAGCCATCTGATTCACAGCAGCCTTTTGCAACCATAGATTGGGAAACTGAGACCTCACCAGTGAAGATTCCCAAGTCCAAGACCACACGGCTGGATCATCCCATTCCACAACCCTGGACCCTTCTCTCACGCCACTTCAAAATGCAGAGATAGCTACTCACAGTAGAAGAAAGCACCACACTGGTTGGTCTGGTCTAAGAATGCCAGGGCTACACTAGCAGGATTTATAGGTTCTGAAGCAATTTGCATCTCCTGTTGGAAGTTTTCCTCATCAAAGCAATGGAAATCAATGCTGTAAATATAGTTATAATGAATTGGCCTGCTCACATTTCCCATGTCTTCCTAAGGAAAAGAATCATGAGAGACACGTATTGGCTCCAACTCCATCACGTGCTTCTGCCTCACCCAGTCATCCTGCTGAGAATCTTCCCTGCTCCTGTCAACTGCATTTGAGATGTTTTGGCGGAAGGAGGCTTATTGGATGTTCTTTGTCACTACATCCATGAGGACTCAGCACAGCTAAGATTTAAGAACCGGGAGGAGTTTTACTTCTTCCAAGCATCAAAGTCCTGTCTCACAAGCAATCCAGAAATGTAAAACAAAGCCATGAGATTTTGGTTTTCATCCATAATATTAACAAGGAATTTAAAATATAGTATTCAACGCTAGCAAGGGTGTGGTAAGAGAGACACACACGCATCCTTCTTGTTCGAATAGAAGCTGGTACATCTGTGGGATATAATTGAACAGTATGCTCTTGAACTCAGCCATTCCACCCTTCTGCTTAGAACACAGCCTCAGACAGGTGTTTATGGTAGAAAGTTGTCCATCTAACATGTTTTTGTATGCACCGAAAAGGGAAACAGCTTGAAGGTCCTGGAAGAGGGGGATTGTTGCATAAATTATAGTACAGTCATAGGCCAGAATAGATTTTGAAATAGTTGATTGGCATGGGAAAATGCCCACAAGCTGTTACACTTAAAAAATCAGAGTCCAACATCAAGATGTAGTTTCTAATTATATAATCTTTACCAATTCACAGAACTATGACTGGAAAAATACTGCAAGGGCTGCCAGTAGTAGTTCCTAGACCGGGTGCCCAGTAACATGTGTTTTCTTCTTTGTTCTTTCCTAGACTTTCCCAATTTCCTCAAATGGTCATGTATGGGGTTTGTTTTCTCTGCTTTGGGGTATTATTATATCAAAAAGAAAGCAGCGAAAGATCTTAACTCTCCCTGACTCCTTCTGTTTATTACCAGCTGAGGTTTGCTTTGTAAAGTAAGGACAATTGTGCCTACACTGCTTCACAGAATTGTTGTAAAGATAAAATTAAAAAATGGATGTGACACGCTTTGTAAATTATAAGACTCTGTACAAATGTTAGCTGTGGTTATCATTATAACACAAAATTAACTCCAACAATCTAATAGAAAAGAAATCCGTAATAAGACAGGGCTTCGGGAAAGGAACAAGGAAAATACAAGAATGAGCTAAGAATAGAAAGAAGCAAAAAGGCCACAGGTATCCTGAAAAATGCTCACCAGCATCTCTCAGGGAAAATGTTTAACAAGAAGCCCAAGAAAAAGAATCCTTACAAGGCAACCAAATTAACAGCACTGCTTGACTAGCAAGCCACAGAAGATGTTCTGACTTTGTTTAAAAAAAAAAATCTGAAAACTGAGGAATATTTAAATCAGGAGAATTGGGGAGCTCACTCATTGTGACAGGCAGATGAAAATCAGAATTAACTCAGGTCAAAAATGTATTGGAAATGTATCCTGCGGAATCAGGCTTAACTCCAAAAGTAAAAATAAGCACCCCAGGGGAGAAAACTGGAGAGAGAGAGAGGGCACTTAATTATCACGGGGCCAGAGCTGGACTCAGAAACAACAAAGACCCAGGAAAAGAACTCAGATTCTTTACCTTGCCAAGGAAGACTCGGGATCTGCCACGTCAGGCCATCCCCTCCTATTTGAATCTCTGCTGTTCTAGTTTCTCAGACCCTCACGTCCTTCTTGCCTGCAGCTCCTTCTCTGGCTTTCCCTCCTCTTCTTGACCTCCACACACGCCTGCTCCAGGGTCTTTTGTTTCTCTCTGCTCTTTCCTACCTGTGTTTTCTCCCTGTTCCCCACTAGCACCTACAAATGTCCACCTCCACAGGATCCCTTTCCTCAACTCTCACGTTGTCTGTCTCTCCCACTGCCTTGTGGACACACCCCTAAGTAGAAGCTCTCTGCCGCTTCCCACGATGCTGCTAAAGCCAAATGGAGCCTCTTAAAAAATGACCAAACACACACTGGTTCAGTGGATACTCATCAGCTGTTTCTGATAATAGATCTGCTAGAAACACAGGCTTCCTCATGTGTTTCTCCCTCTCTTCCCAAACCAAATCATTATGTCTCAGATCCTACTGACACATTCTTTCACGTTTTTCTCATATCCGACCCTTCACCTGACCCCACCCAGATCAGATCTTCCTGGGCTACTCCAGCAGCCTCCCAACTGCTTGTCCTTGCATCTCCGCCCCCCAGTCCCTTCTAAAGTGAAAGTGAAGCTGCTTAGTCATGTCTGACTCTTTGCGACACTATGGACTGTAACCTACCAGGCTCCTCCATCCATGGGATTTTCCATCAAGGGTTCTGGAGTGGGTTGCCATTTCCTTCACCAGGGGATCTTCCCAACCCTGGGATTGAACCTGGGTCTCCCGCATTGCAGGCAGACACTTTACCGTCTGAGCCACCAGGGAAGCCCTATCCCTTCTAAAGGCCACTGTCAAAGAGAGCTTCCCAAGACCACAGCCTCTCCTGACTTGAATTCTCCCAAGCGCGAGGCTTTCAATGACTATCTTGTGTCTATTAGACAAATAGCAAATGCCTTGCCTGACTTTTGAAAGTTCTCAAGCTTTCCCTAAGGGCTGGATGAATGACTTGGCCAAGTCCAGCTGAATGATTGGGCCAAGAGTAGATTACAGGCGTGAAGTTGGGGTTACCAGTTGCCGAGAGATAACTGAGTGTGGGCAGAGTGGTCAGTAGTCAGAAGGTCAAGACCAAGGAAGGAAACGTAATTGCCAACATCTGAGCACAAAAGACAACATCCCAAAGTGGGTCAAGGCAACAGTGCCATTCCAGAGATGGAAAGGAGGAAAGAGAGGAGAAAGAAGAGAGTGGGTTCCAGAGACAAGGGCCAAATGGGCAGAAGTGGCTGGAGTTGGAGGCAAAGAGGCCCTTCAGCCTGAGCAGTCAGGGCATGCTCGCTCAGAGCCCAGGAGGCTGAAGCCGGCTAATACGACACACCTGGAGAGAGCTTTCCTGGGCCCTTGCTCCCCACACGGTGCTTGCCCTTCTCCATGCATGTGGGGCAAGTTGTAACCCCTCGAAAATCAACCACAATTAATTCTTGTGGTACATTTCCCCTCTGCGTGAGCCCACCATGCCATGCTCCCTGCCCTTCAAACCAACTCTGCACCCCCAGCTCTTGTCATCTCCATCATTTCCCCAGCCTAGAACGCCCTTGACCCAACCACGTTTAATTCTCACCCAGCCTTCCTGGCACAACTCAAGTCCCATGACTATATCCAGTTCATGAGAAATTTCCTTCTTTCTGAGTTCCACATTAAAAAACAAACAAACAAACAAACAAGGGAATACAGGGTTTACTGGATCTGGATCTGTTACACTTTTTGTTGTAACTGCCTAAGTTTTCAGTGACATGACATGACATGTCAGCAACATGCCTAAGTTGTAACATGCCTAAGTTTTGCCATGTTTTTTGGCTTCCCTTCTGAAGCAGATACTGTAGGCTGGCTAACCAACACCTATTCCCAACCTTGTCTGTCTTCACCACAGAGGCTGGAAAGCCTAAACGTTCATGGTCCCAGCCTCTTTTAATGCTAGGGTACTCATGTAGCACAGCCATAGCCAAAGATAAATAAGCTCAAGTTTTAATCTATGGAGTGTATGGGAATGCGAGAGGTAGAGATAAGGGAGTACTTCTGAAAAGCATTCATCTTTCCCAGTAAAAGAGACAGGAAAAGCTGGTATCTTGACCTCCCTTCTTGTTTTTGTCTCAAACACTGGCGTGATGCTTGGGGCTGCAGCAGTCATTTTGTGACCATGAGACAAAAAGCGCAAAGATGAAAAGCCAGTTGCTAAAAATAGATCTATAGGGCCTGGTCCCTAAGGACATTGTTGAACAGCTAAAGCAACATCAGTGTTTACCCACCTCCAGACTACTTATTTTTAAACAAAAAATTTTAATCTTACTTGTTTAGTCTACTCTTAGTTAATTTTCCTATTACTTGCATCTGAAAGCATTCCTAACTCAATCATCTTTCTCACCAGGCTGAAAGCTTTTTGATTGCAGGGACCATACCTTCCACATCTTTGCTTCCTTCAGCATCTAATATAGGATCTTGCCTATAAACAACCTTAATAACCTCAGCTAGCAGATGGGAAAGGATAGAAGGGAGTTTTCTATCTCTCAAAGTATCTATTGAAGTAGACAAGACATGGCGTTACATGAAATAGTGGTAAACTAATAAGATGTTCTAGACCTAATTGAAAATTTTGATGTAAATAAATCCTGCCGACCAAGTGGTATCCACCCAAGAGCTCTGAGGTGTATAATTGCATAAAATGCTGGCCAAAATGTGCAACCTATTAACATGAAAGTCCTCAGGTTCCAGAAGCCTGGATGATGGTCAATATCTCTCCCGCCTACAAAGCTACCTGCAGAGGGTCTGAGGATCAGAGAGCAATGGGTCTGCCTTCTTTTCCAAACACGTTGACAGAATCTGTAAGAGAGATGCCAGGACACCTAAACAATATGATGCGGTGGAAAGCTGGCATGGTTCTTGCTAAAGGAGACTCATAAAGGGCTAATCTGCAAATTCTCTTTTAAAGGGGAGCAATTAAAGAGGACTGATGGTGGGAGAAGGAAGGGCTTTGTGGACAGGATGCATGTAGAATTCAAAAAAAGAAAAAGCTCATAGTGTGGTTTAAGAACACAGGCTTATAAATATTCATCTGCTCTGGGATTGGCGAGACTGTGACCTCAAAACTGGAAATAGGATTAAATAAGCATGTGTCTTAATAGAGACTTACTAATGGTAGGCTCCCTCAGGAATCCCACTCAGACCAACAGGAGTTATTTGGCAGAGGAAATATTCACAGCAGCCAGTCTTCATCTATATGAGTCCAGCCCAAAACTCGAAAAACAGGTATAGGCTTGCCAGATAAAACATAGGACTGTGAGTTCTATTTGAATTTCAGAAAGACAACGGATAATTGTGTGGTATAAGTAGATCTCAAGAATAGTGTGCCTCATGCAATAGTTGGGACATACTTACCCTGCAAAATAATTCCCTGGCTCTCTGAAATGGAACTGTTGCTAGGGGTCCTGGTTTGGGGTTATTTTGTGAAGTTTGGGGTTTGGTTTGGTTTTTTTCATTTTTTGTGTATCTTTAATTTTGTTTTCTGCCAAGTCTTGTAACCTTGGGCAGGGTGATAAGGAGGGAAGCTGGAAGATTCACCTGAAGAGGCCGAGGGGCGGCAGAGAGGGACTGGACAGGACACTGAAGGAGGCAGAATCTCACTGGAGTCTATGAGACCACGCACCCTGGGTCCTCAGGACCTTGCGGGGTGGGGCGTGGGGGTGGAGAGCAAGGAATCACTGGTTAAGAGACAACAGTACAGCCTAGCAGTGAAGGCTATGGACTCTGGAACCAGTTAGGGGAGCTGGGATGCTGGGTACCAATTAATCTAGAACATCTCATTGGTTTACCACTATTTCATGTAACGCCCATGTCTCATCTGCTTCAATAGACACTTTGAGGGATAGAAAACTCCCTTCCATCCTTTCCCATCTGCTAACTGTCTAGCTTCAAGCCCCACTCCAGCATTTACCAGCTAGGTATTTGGAGCAGTTGCTTAACCACCCTGTGCCTCAGTTCCCTCATCTGCAAACTGGCATTAGAAGAGAATCCGCCTTGTAGGTTGCTGAGGATTAAGTGGATGGACACATCTGAGGTGCTTAGAACAGTGCCTGGCACAAACAAATGTCAGTTACCATCTTGTGCAGAGATGAGCCAGACTGAGTCTGCACATTGGTGTTAACCTCTATCTAGCAGTTTTCCAAAGGCCTGGCTGGCTGGAGTCACTGGGTTTACACACTTCTCTGTCAGCCAGTGTCTTGTTGGAAAGCCCACATAGTATGCCTGGGGACTGACTGCCTGGTGGGGGAGAGTGCAGGAATGTGGCACAGGCTGTCCTGGGGACGACCATTCCCCCATCAGTCACACTTCTCCTACCCAGCACCCCAGGTCCCCTCTGTTTGCAATAGGAGCAACAAAAGCCTTCCTTCCCAACATCCGCAACCACCTCTGCATCCCCAGACCCAGCAGCCCAGAGCTGGGTGTTCAGTCAAGTCGGGCTCCAGAGCCAGCAGACTCTATGATGCACTCTGCTGGGGCAGCACTGGCCTGTCCCGCCTCCCACAGCGTGGACCACGGCCTGACCTTGCTCTTTCCTGGCTCCTGGCTCCTGGCTTGCTGCTGACCACAGGGCAGCACATTCTTTGGCCCCTCCAGACGCAGCCTGGCCTCCAGGTCTGTCCTGGCTCAACCTTGAAGGATTACAAGATCCTCAACCTCCTGCCTGCCTGTCCCTGTCCTTGGCTCTCCAGTTCACCCTCTCCTGCTCATGAAACTCACCCAGAGTGACCTGTGTCTACCACTGGCAAAGAAGCAACCAGTCAGTCCTCTAGAGTCAAATGGAAGGCTCATACAGCTACTGAACAGACCCCGCCTCTCTTTCTCTGCTGCCTGAGGTCTTTCCTTCCACTCTCAAGAAGTGAGTTCTGATGTGGTGGCCTGTGGGTAACACACTTAAAGTTTGAAGATAACCACAGTTTAGGAATTCTCCCCAGGCCTGCTATCAGACATGTATGGATGAGTTCAGAAGAATCAGGAGCAGCAGAGTGAGGAGCTAAGTGGGTGATTCCAGAAGGAACATTTTGGATGTGGTTGTTATTCAGTCACTCAGTTGTGTCCAACTCTTTTCAACCCCATGGACTGCAGCATGCCAGGCTTCCCTGTCCTTCACCATCTCCCAGAGTTTACACAAATGCATGTCTGTTGAGTCGAAGATGCCATCCAACCATCGCCCTCATCTCCTCCTGCCCTCAGTCTTTCCAGCATCAGAGCATTGGTTTTTAAAATTAAAATCCAATTTAAAAAGGAGGAAGATGAGAAATGAGCCCTCGTACACTGCTGGTGGGATTGTAAAATGGTGAAGCCAATGCGGAAAACAACTGTGTGCTTCCTTAATAAGTTACATACAGCATTGCTAATAGCCGATGACTCAGCAAGTCCACTCCCAGGCATATACACAAAAGAATTAAAGACAAGTTTTCAAACAAAAACGTACATGAATGTTTATAGCAGCTCTATTCACAATAGTCGCATCGTGGAAACCACCCAAATGTTATCAACTGATGAATGTATAAACAAAATGTGGTTTACCCACACAATGGAGTATTATTTGACCACAGAAAGAAATGAAGTACTGATCCATGTTACCACATGGTGGACCTTAAACACATTATGTGAAATGAAAGGAACCAGACACACAACAGGCTACGTATTGTATGATTCCATTTAAATGAAGCATTTGGAATAGACCAATCTATAGAGACTGAAAGTAGACTGGTCACTGCCAGGGGCTGAAGGGATGGGGAGACCGGTGAGTGGCAACTAAGAGGTGTGACGTTTCCCCTGGGGATAATGAAAATGTTCTAAAATTGATGTGGTGTTAAGGCACAATTCTAAGAATATACAAAGAGATAATGAACTGTACACTTTAAATGGTAAATTGTGTGGTATCTGAATTATATCTCAATAAAGCTGTGGGTTGGTTTTTTTCTTTTTTTAAAGTTGGCAGATGGCCCAAAATAGGCTTTCAATATTTGAAACTAGGCTGAAAAGAAAGAATCAAAAAAGGGAGAACTGGATTCTGTTATAAAGTGTTAGTCACTCAGTCATGTTCAACTCTCTGGGACCCCATGGACTGTAGCCCGTCAGGCTCCTCTGTGCACTGAATTCTCCAGGCAAGAATACTAGAGTGGGTAGCCATGCCCTCCTCCAGGGAATCTTTCTGATCCGGGGATCAAACCCAGTCTCCCACGTTGCAGGCAGATTCTTTACCGTCTGAACCACCAGGGACTAGTGTCTGAGGACAGCTCCAAAAGTGGGTTATGGGACTTTTCTGTCTCCACTGCTGGATTATTTTCTTCTCTCGCCCCTTGGTGGTACCGCTGCATCCCACACATGTCTCTATTTCTTCTTTAATGAAACCAGATTGTAATTGCTGGCCAACCTGCTGCTCCTCTGCTAGACACTGGGATCTCAGAGTGCTGAGACCATTCCCATTGCTCTTCTTATCCCCAGGGCTTGGTATCTGATGGGTGCTCAATAAAGAACTATTGCATTAATAGACATTTTATAACTCCTGGTCCCTTTTATGCAAAGATTTTACTCTAACCCAAGAAACTGGTAACAAATTGCCTTGGGGAAAACCAGGTGGTTGGGGAAAGGGATGGGAGAGACGTTTTCCCCATGCCCTTAAGACCTTCTGAATATTATGCATGCCAATACATCACCTCTTCCTAATATCCATAATTTGAAAAGCAATTAATTTGCTATTTTAATTGTTTTAAAATGCAACACCTACTAGCAAAGACAGAGAATTCAAGCACTTGACAAACTAGGGAAGAAGAGAATATGACAGAAGGCTCAGGAGAGCAGAGTCAGGCAGCAGACCTGGGAGGTTGCTATGGGAAGTTCAGGGGAGAGGGCTCAAAGGCCCTGGGAGAGATAGTGTGAGATTAATGGCTCCCTTCCCCTAACTCTAAGGAGGCAATCAGATCTCTTCCTTTACTCTTGGAAATGACATCAGGTCTCCCTGGGCAAGGCCAGCCTTGGCTAGCAGACCACTGTCAGTCCCAGTGTCTACACTGGTTCGTCAGGATCTTGTGGCCTTCCCATCCTCACCAACACGTATTACTGCCCACCTTCCTGGCCACTGTGTAGAGCTGCAAAGGCCATAAATCAGGAGAGACCTCATCACTGAGCATATTATTAACTGACCGAAGCAGGATGCGAGTTCCAGCCCTCATCTCCCCAGGGGAGGTGGAACAGAGGCAAAACAGAGGCAAAACTCATTCCCTACGCACTCGCCCCCTTCTCCTGTAGGCGGTGCCTCTCTCGCAGGCCCCTTCCCACGCAAGGCTCCTGGGTCCTCATCCTATATCCCCTTGGACCTGGGCAGTAACCTCTGTGGCAGTGACAAATTAGGAAGCAATGAGACTCTGATATCCCAAAGGACACTAGCCCAGGTCAAGGGATGTTTTAAAGTGGCCTGGCAAAGTCCCAGCCTCCCTGCCTTTTTGGCAAATGTCCTGGAGGCAAGTCGGTGTCTCTGGAATCATCCATCACCAGCTCCCAACACAATCCTGTGTTAAAAGATAAACTGAGGCATACTACAACTTGGTAGCATGGAAATTACTTGAGCAAAAATCTATTCAAATCAGGCATCACCAAACTAGATGTGGGTAGAAGTACCCTGTTGAGGGGAGCTAGAGGAAAGCTCAGTACAGAGAAAAGGCAGAAGCAAAGTATGGAAATTATTGGTAGCCTAGAGTTTAAATCCTAATTGGCTATTTGTGATTGGTTCTGCCTGGGTTTCCCTTTCATAACCCTGGAGTATTTATAGGCTTAGATATTGGTTTGCTTAGGTAGGTGCCAGGGCATCAGAGCCACCTCAGTCTAAGGGCCTCCTTATTTATCAATTCGCTTTCTTGGTCATCCTGTCATACATGAGAGATTGACCAGAAATTTGGTCTTCCCACCATTCTCAGTCACCACGTGAGTTTAATGCTCTTGTCTGTTTGTGAAACTAGTAGGTTATGATGTCAGATCCACAGAAGAATTGCTTTCACTGTTTATCCCATTGTACATCTTGTTTCTGCTTCTCCACATGCAGTAAGACCATCTGATGCACTGCTGATGGTTGCAAACATACATTTAGGATCTTTGAGAGAACACAACACACCAGGGAGACTATAATGATGACTATTAGGCGGATAATACTGAGATACTGAAGTATACTCCTTACCCAGACCCCCACTAACCAAACCAGTTGCTATCAAATAAATCAAAGAGTGCACCTGAGGCAGTATCAACCTGTTTTAGCCAGGTAGCTTTTTGTTAGTTTCTTGTAACAATACCAGGGAACTGATCCAGGTACAGCAGGAAGTATTTGCTATGGCACAGACTCTTCCTTGTTCAGCCAACAAGAAATCTAAAGCAATTGCATGATCTACAGCCATCTTAGCAAGAGAGCCTAGGGACTTCTGTATACAGCCGTTGCCTCAGCAGTAGACTCAGCAATGGTTGCTAGAGTTAAGGATAAGTTTCCAGTCACGTGTTCATCTGTTCTAATGCCAAGCCAAGGAAGAAGGAATCATTCAAATGACGCCCATCCAGAGGGGTTATCATCTGCTGGTAAACTTCTTTTCAACTGATAGTATATATTCAAAAGTCTTCCCTGGTGGCTCAGCAGTAAAGGGTCCACTGCAATGCAGGACACGCAGGAGATGTGGGTTCGATCCCAGGGTCAGGAAGATCCCTTGGAGGAGGGCATGGTAACCCACTCCAGTATTCTTGCCTGGAGAATCCCATGGACTGAGGAGCCTGGTGGGCTACAATCCTCAGGGTCACAAAGAGTCAAACATAACTGAAGTGACTAAGCATACATGGATGCATGCATTCAAAGGAATGGACAGATGTTGAGTTTCTGAGACAGCATGAAGAGACAATGGAACCATAAATACAGCAAGAGCACCCTGTCCTTTCATCCCCCAGCTGTCAAGACAATGAGTTGTCCAAGCATAAGAACCATTGTCAAACCCTCCACATATAAAGGAGTAGCCAGGAGATGTACATAAGGCTCCTTTGTATGTATTACATTCATGGACACATTCTTTGATATAGAAGTCTTAGCATCACTTGATCCAAACTCAAATGCTGAAAAACCACATACTGAAAAGCCACCTACATCTTTGGGTTGGACAACAAGCCTACAAATAACCTGATTTTCACTGCCTGCTCTGCAGTGCCTGTTGTATTTATATTCAGTGGATCTTGTTTTCCTACCCCCAGGGATGGGTTAAGTTGAGGCAAGGAATGGGGGTGTCAGGATTAATAGTATTTCAACTTTATGAAAAGAAACTGTGGAATAATTTAGGCATATTGTGGCATTTGGTATTGCAGTGAAATTACTTACAAGGTGAACTAAGGGTTCTCTCCCTTCCTGTACTGATTTTGGTTTAGCATGACATAGTCAGCCATTTGTTAAGTTTCCTGCAGTGGCTATTGTTTGGGAAATCCTAATTATTGGCAAATCCTCATAATATACAATTATTGTTGCCTGCCTGTGCATTGAGAGAAAAAGCAGTTTGCAAATAGGCAAAAGAGGCAAAGATTTCTTATTACAGATGATCTTGATCCATCAGCTTGAAAAAACTGTTCACCTCAAGAGATTGCCTGCTTCTGGGGCAGAATCACCCTGGTCAATCTTAACTTTAAGTCTCCAGCATGTGAGCAATTCCAAGAGTTTAGGGGAGCCCTTTCCACTGATCAAAGGAATGGACAGATGTTGAGTTTCTGAGACAGCATGAAGAGACAATGGAACCATAAATACAGCAAGAGCACCCTGTCCTTTCATCCCCCAGCTGTCAAGACAATGAGTTGTCCAAGCATAAGAACCATTGTCAAACCCTCCACATATAAAGGAGTAGCCAGGAGATGTACATAAGGCTCCTTTGTATGTATTACATTCATGGACACATTCTTTGATATAGAAGTCTTAGCATCACTTGATCCAAACTCAAATGCTGAAAAACCACATACTGAAAAGCCACCTACATCTTTGGGTTGGACAACAAGCCTACAAATAACCTGATTTTCACTGCCTGCTCTGCAGTGCCTGTTGTATTTATATTCAGTGGATCTTGTTTTCCTACCCCCAGGGATGGGTTAAGTTGAGGCAAGGAATGGGGGTGTCAGGATTAATAGTATTTCAACTTTATGAAAAGAAACTGTGGAATAATTTAGGCATATTGTGGCATTTGGTATTGCAGTGAAATTACTTACAAGGTGAACTAAGGGTTCTCTCCCTTCCTGTACTGATTTTGGTTTAGCATGAATAGTCAGCCATTTGTTAAGTTTCCTGCAGTGGCTATTGTTTGGGAAATCCTAATTATTGGCAAATCCTCATAATATACAATTATTGTTGCCTGCCTGTGCATTGAGAGAAAAAGCAGTTTGCAAATAGGCAAAAGAGGCAAAGATTTCTTATTACAGATGATCTTGATCCATCAGCTTGAAAAAACTGTTCACCTCAAGAGATTGCCTGCTTCTGGGGCAGAATCACCCTGGTCAATCTTAACTTTAAGTCTCCAGCATGTGAGCAATTCCAAGAGTTTAGGGGAGCCCTTTCCACTGGGAGACATGGACCCAAAGGGCAAGTCCTTAAAGTTTTGCTGCCTCCAGGGTAGTGAGGAGAATCTGGAACGAGGGTCACGGGTGGTTTTCCTTTTTTTTTTAGTATTTATCTATTTTTGGCTGCACTGAGTCTTTGTTACTGCACATGTGCTTACTCTAGTTGCGGAGTGCAATACTCTCTAGTTGCCGTATGTGAGCTCCTCACTGCAGTGACTTCGGTTGCAGAGCACCGGCTCTGGGTGTGCCAGCCTAAGTAGCTGTGGCCCGTGGGCTCAGAAGCAGTAGTGCACAGGCTTGGTTGCCCTCTGGCATGTAGAATCCTCCCAAACCAGGGATCAAACTGGCATCTTCTGCTTTACAAGGCAGACTCCCAACACTGCACCACCAGAGAAGTCCAGCCTTTCTTAGGTGTCATTTCCAAATCCAGGATGTAAGTTGCGGAAGGTTCGACCATCTGCAGAAGGGTCACAGAAAGCTTCCTTTATGTGGTGGAAATACACTTTGGCATAATTCAAGAAAGCTTTACATTATTGAGTCATATCAGATTTTATGAGTACAGGAGACACATGTAGCTCTATCATCGAAGGCATGGGTCTTCCTGTTCCGATTTCATAAGGTGTTAACTTATGTTTTCCTGTAAGTGTTGATCTGACTGTCATCAAAATCAGCAGCAGAAATTTTGACTTTGGCCACCCAGTTGATTCTGTTAATTCAGGTAGCTTTGTTTAGGTTACCATTTGTCCATCTGACTTTAGCAAATGACTGAGGATGGTAAAGACTACGGTAATGCCATTGTGTCAGCAGCACCTCATTTAATTGCTTAATTATTTGTCCAATGAAGTGAGTTCCCTGATCACTTAGAGATTTCACTGGGGATGTCCCATGGAGGAAATATAGTTTCTTAAAGTTTCCTAGCCATGGCTGTGGCGTCAGCCTTTCTGCACGGGAAGGCTTCAATCCATCTTGAGAACACACAAACAATTACAAGAACAAACTGGTTACCCATTGCAGAGGAAATGAAATGAAATCTCTTTGTAAGTGTTCAAATCACCCAGTAGGTGGTGAGAATGCTCCATCTAATACCTTAATAGTCTTTCCAGGGTTATGGGTTTGACAAATAGGATGTTGGTCATAAACCAATTTTGCAATCTGATGCAGTCATCCCACCAATATTTCTTCATAATTTGAGTCATTCTATCCATGCCATGACACACTGCAGAATATAGAGCTTTTTAGTTATCACAGTTTAAGGACTCAGGAAGAACCAGATGGTTGCCTGGGCCCTCAGTGTCTTCATTTAATATTAAATTTGCAACCTCATTGGTCTCAATATTATTGTTCCAGCAAGGGTGCCTGATTCTGTCTTTTAGATAAATGATCATAAATAATTTGATTAGAATCAATCTTATGGAGTTCATTCAGGTTGCATATTGGAACAATTTAAGCACTGGCTGATTTAGCATGGAAGTCTCCTAGAGCGTTTCCCTGATATTCAGGTTTTGTTTTTCTAGTATGAGCTTCAGTTTTAATCATTGCAATTCAGCTGGGCAACAGAATGGCAGAGGGCTGTTCATTTCCTTGGAGCCCATTTTTGATTCGGGTTCTGTTAGAAGTGTGGAGCCTTCTGTCTTTCCACGGCATATCAAAGTCATGGACCACCCCATGGCAGATCTGCTATCAGTATTCTAAACGTTTCCTGATTTTCCTTTGGACGGCTAACGAGCCCAAGCTGAGGGCATGTATTGATAGTTGTGCTGGTTGTGCAGACTTAAATTGGAGAAGGAGTGCCCTTCCTAATAGTTCATATTGAGCTGTTACAACATACCCTGTTGATATTTCCCTTCTGCATTCTTAGCATCGACTATTAAATCTAGGTTTTCTAGTAGTGTCTCCAATAAGTCGATGCTGGGGGTCAATAACCATGACACCACATCTATACAGATACCATGATCTGTATCATCGTCAGGCAAGGGCAGCAGGGCTGAGCGAGTTACAGTGCTTACGATGACGGTTAGTTGGTGAAAGATGGATCTTCTATGTTAGTCTGTTTGCTGAAAAATGTTGGGTCTGATCAGAATTTAATAGACTCAACAGTGTGAGGTGCTTGTAAGTATGAGTCATATCCTAATAACCAATTCAGCTGAGGCTTCCACCAATTTAGCTGCTGCAGCTACTGCTTCAGTTTGGAAGTGCTCTGGCTACTGGGTCTAACTGTGAGTTATTCTAAGCAATAGGTCTGTTTCCCTCCACGCTCTTGAGTTGGAATTCCTGGAGCCTGGTTATCATGCTTGTGGACAGATAAGGTGAGTGTCTTTAGGGAACCCACTATGCTCTGCTCTGTGCTCACTCAGTCGTGTCTGACTCTTTGCCACCCTATGGACTGTAGCTTGTCAGATTCCTCTGTCCATGGGATTGTCCAGGCAAGAATACTGGAGTGGATTGTCATTTCCTTCTCTGGGGGAATCTTCCCGACGCAGGGATCGAACCCGTGTCTCCTGCAGCTCCTGTATCAGCAGGCAGATTCTTTTACCAACTGAGCCACTGGGAAGCCCCAGGGAGCCCTAAGGCTAGGAGTTTGCTGCAAGGCTCATTTTATTTGGCTGAAGACTTGCTCAGGATTATCTTCCCGTGGTAAGTGTTCTGGAATTGAGTTCCTTGTAAGTTTATTCTGGGGAGTAACAATCAGAGAAAATTTTGGAACTCAGGATCTACAAGGATCTGCAAGTCCAAGGTAACTCCTTAATTGTTATCTAGCTGTAGATTGGGGAATTTTTGGATTGTCTTCCTTCGTTCAGGCAAGACAGAAATGCCTCCTTCCGTCAAATCATGTCTTAGGAGGTGGACCATCTTTTTTGAAAATCAGAGTGTTTCCTTGGACGCCTTATGGCCTTTACAAGTCTAATAGTTATAATAAATAAATCACATCTACTTCTGAGTCCTGCCCTGTAGGGGAACATAGAAATAAGTCACCTACATATTGATTGAATATAGAGTCCTTAGGGAACTATAAGTTTCCCAAGTCTTGATGTAAAAAATCTGTGGAAATAGGATGGGGCTTCAGTGAACTCTTGTGACATTGGAGTCCAGGTATATTGTTGGATTTTCCAAGTGAAAGCAAATAAATACTGATTCTCCTTGTCAACTGGAATGCTATAGAAAGCAAAGATCCACTGCTGTGAGTCATTTTGAGTCTATAGATGCATCCCGTCACCAAATATTGGGATCTGGACCGACATAAACTTAGTATCACAATATTCTTTTTCTTTTTACTTTTTTTTGCCCCACCGCACGGCATATAGAATCTTCGTTCCTCAATCAAGGATCAAACTTCTGCCCCCTGCAGTGGAAAAGCAGTCTTAACAGCAATGCTGGGAAAGTCCTAGTATCACAGTTTTCTCTTTTTTGTTTCTAGGTCTGTTACGACTTTTGTTTCCCAACAATGACCAGGCTAATATAACATAATTTGCAAATATATTAGTTACAATGGTAATTTCTAATATTCTGGGTATAACTTTTTTACATTTTATTTAACATTGCTCCACTTATTAGCTTTTTTCCTTGCTTTTTTTTCTTGTTTTAATTATCAAAAATTATAACTGTACAATATTGAGAAGAATTCTTAATCGCCCTTAGATCATGAATAAATTGACAACCTTATCCATTTGGTTTGATCATGGGTGAAATCAGAGTGTTAGAGGGACTAGTGCATGGGATTTTAAGTTCTTGTTTAGCTAAGTCTTCTGCACTTGGTAGCCTCTGGATAGTTGAACTGGTAACTTCTAGTGCAGCGCTGGTTTTAGTGGATGCTGAAGCCATTTAGGCTAGGGTGTGAAATAATTTATTTGAATGCTTATGCATTCAGCACTCTTAATTCAGCCTATATCTGTTAAGGAAGAAATCCATAGGCATTCAGGAACCTTGGAAAGATTGAGCTTTCATGCATTACAGCCTCAATTTCATCAATTCCTGCTTGCAGAGAGCAGAGCAGCTCAGGTTCAGGAAGGTCAGGAAATTCTATGACCATTTTCCCTCTGAGCTAAATTTTATATGACTCCTCAATTTAGAAAGCAAATCTCATCCTCACAGGTTTACTGGTGCAGGACCACACAGAGGGAAAGTATGGCTTTCCCAAAAATGGCCCTTGTGTCATCCTGACTGGTTTAGACATGAGTACACCAGATTTCACTAGAAACTCCCGCTACAGAAAACCCCCATTCTCCGAACTCTGAGAGAACTGCCATTTTATGAAAATGGGGTTTAACATAGATAAAGTGGCTCCAATATCCACAATATTGTATAGGATTCCCCATTTTTTTTTAATCTTAATTTCCCTTTGCTATTTTAGAGATGTCATGAGAAGGGTCCCTCAGAGTCCAATCAATGTTACTTTTATTTCAGTAATCAAAATTTTTAAGACTTCCCCCCAGGGAAAACCAGTCTGGATCAGTAGGTGGAGGTCTATTAAAGGGTGAGTTCAGTGGGGGAAATTCCCTTTCCCAGGGCTCTGGTTGTTTACAGTGAAGGCAGACATCTCGGGCTACAAGTTTTCTGAATGGAAGACCTCTAGGTCCTGGCTTGAAAAGTATACTCAAAGATCTCTCAGCCCTTGCAGCTGTTATAACTGCAGGATCATTTATGTTTATCGGCTTTTTGAAATTTACCTTGCTCCAGAGTTTTTTCAACATGCTCAGCTAGGATTATTCGTTCAGAAAGAAGGATGGCTTCCCAGTCCAGCTCGTGTCTCTTTATAAGGCTCCCTAGTGTATTTTGGACAAGAGCCCACTCATGAATAAGGACATCAGGGCATTTGCTATGCCTGCATTTAATAAAAAGCTTAGAATATTTCACACACAAAAAAAGGTTTCCTGTTACAGTCTAAGACTGGTTCATTCTTTTTTTGTTTACAAGATTGAATGATAGACCAGTCACTCAAGTAGGTGTTGGGTTATCCTTCTAGTGAATTTTGGGTCGTCCTTGGTGGAGTGGTTACTATGTGGCTCTTTAATGTCACTCCTGGGACCTTCCCATTTGGCTTCAGCCCTCCATTTTCAGGCATCACCAGATCTTAATGCCACATGAATACATTGGGAGAGATCCAGGAGTCCCGGATCATAAACTCCAATTAGAATTCTAAATTCCTCATAAAATCTTTGAGGATTCTCTTTAGGGTTTGAAAAATCTTTGATGATGGACCTAAGTTCAGCCTTTGACCATGGAGAAAAGATGCTTACCTCTGATTTTCCACTCTCATTGAAAGACTTCACTTTAAAAAGCATTTGTTTAACCTCTGGCTCATCTTCAGTATGAAAGACAATTGAGTTAAGAGGATAATATAGTTCTGAATATTTAGGGGAAGGGAAAGGGAAAGAGCAGTCAGAGTGAAGTCAGTCAATGCACATGTCTTTTTAGATTTGCCATTAAGCTTTTGCAAAGAATCTTTCAAGAGGCATTTTTTTGTTTTGATTCATTTGGTTTCTTAGAAGTTTTGCGTACCACTAAAAAATGTATCCCATTGTTTTGGGGGAAATCAGAGCCCTGTTTTTTTCTAGCAGTGAAGTGAAAGTCACTTGGTCATGTCCAACTGTTTTTGACCCCATGGACTATACAGTCCATGGAATTCTCCAGGCCAGAATGCTGGAGCCTTTCCCTTCTCCAGTGGATCTTCTCAACCCAGTGATTGAACCCAGGTCTCCCTCATTATAGGTACATTCTTTACCAGCTGAGCCACAAGGGAAGCCCAAGAAAATTGGAATGGTAGCCTGTCCCTTCTCCAGTTGATCTTCCTGACCCAGGAATCAAACCGAGGTCACCTGCATTGCAGGAGGATTCTTTACCAACTGAGCTATCAACATCTCATAAATGGATAAGCTTATCTAGGTTAAAAGTGCCCCACTATGGCCACTGTAGTTCTTGTAATAAAAATATTTCTTTATTTGGCTGCAGCGGGTCTTAGTTGTGGCATGCAGTATCTTTGATCTTCGTTTTGACATG
>SJYC01145897.1:0-10479 GCA_006408675.1 Madoqua kirkii | reverse complement strand
TTTTCATCAGCAGCCTGCCTAGTAAGCAAGGACTTCATGCCAGAGAGGAGCAGGATGATCTTAATGGCTCGTGTCGGTGAGTTATGATTGCCTGATGCTCCCGGTGTCTCTCGGGCCTGCCTGTCAAGCAGAGTGGATGTTTCTGTCAGCCAGAAGGGCCCCCTTGTTCTGAACAGTGCTAGAAAAACACTGACAAATCGCTGTTCCTTGGGGTCCCCTTCCTTGAAACAATGCACAGACTACCCCCCTTTAGCTAACACGTTTGTTTCCCAGACCAGGCATGTTGTGATCGATAGTATTTCACAATTGATTAGGTTTCCCCATCAGAGATGCTAAACTCCATTATGCATGGATTCATCGTACTAGTTTTTCTCTCAGAGAACAACCAAGTTCTAAAAAAGGAAGAAAAAACAGAAACACTACTCTGACCTTTAGATTGATTATATCTTATTCTCAGGAACATCGCTGCTTTTGGCTCCCATGTCGGCCGTGACGCCCCATCCCAGGAAAAGATCCCATTTGTATCCTCACAATGTGAATATACCAGGACTGGCTGGAAGAGGAGTGTCATAGGATGGGATTGAAACCATGCCTGGATTGAGCAGGCAAATGTTGATTCCAGTGCAAAGGAATAAATTGTAATTGAAATTTTAAAAAAACTAAGTTGGGTTATTAGTAGAGAAATGGATGGACCTAAAGTCTGTTATACAGAGTGAAGTAAGTCAGAAAGAGAAAAAAAAATATTGTGTATTAATGTATATATGTATAATCTAGAAAAATGGTACAGGTGAACCTGTTTGCAAAGCAGAAATAGAGACCCAGATGTAGAGAACGGATATGTGATCATGGGGCGGGAGGACAGGGGTGTGGGATGAATTGGGAGATTGAGATTGACATACATACACTCCCATGTGGAAAATGGGCTTCCCTGGAGGCTCAGCTGGTAAAGAATCTGCCTGCAGTGCAGGAGACCTGAGTTCAGTCCCTGGGTCAGGAAGATCACCTGGAGCAGGAAATGGCAACCCACCCCAGTATGCTTGCCTGAGAAATTCCATGAACAGAGGAGCCTCCAGTCCATGGAGTCACAAGAGTCAGACACGACGTAGTAACTGAACCACCGTATGTAAAACAGATAGCTAGTGGGAAGCTGCTCTAAAGCTCAGGAAGTTCAGCTCGGTGCTCTGTGATGACCTAGATGGGTAGGACAGAGGAGAGTGGGAGGGAGGTCCAAGGGGGAGGGGTTGTATGCAAACATATGGCTGAGTCACTTCACTGTACTGCAGAAAGTAACACAACATTGTAAAGCAACTATATCCCAACTAAAATACACACAAATATATGACTTCACTCAAGCAAGTCCGCTTTAATCCTGGCTGCTCATGAAAGCCTTTGATAGGCTGACTAGCTTTCTAAGTATAGGATAAAACCCCCTTGTCAATGGTGGAATTTTCCAATACTACTGCTAAAAGCATTATTTAAATTTACTGAACATCTTCCATATTCTAGAGGCTGTGTCCAGCTGCATGTATTAGTTACTCATTTCTGAGAACCAAATTATCCCAATATTTATCAATACACATATTGTCTCACAGCTTCTGCCGGCCCAAGCGCAATTTAGCTGGGTCCACTAGTTCTCATAAGCCCACAGTCTCATTTCAGGGCTTGACTGGGTGAACTCACTTCCAATCTCACTCACATGGTAGTTGTCAAGACTTATTTCTTCTTTAGCTGTCGGACCCTACTCCTCCTGGAGTCTCAAGTGGGAGGCCTCCAGAGTTCCTTACCATGTGGACCTCTCCATAGAGTATCTCATAATATGGCAGCTTGCTTCATCAGAGCAAGCAAGAGAGAAGGCAGGAGAGAGTACCAGCAAAGTATAAGTCATAGACTGTCATATCTAATCATGGAAGTGGTGCCCATGTTCTACTGATTAGAATCACATCACTAGTCCACACACACTCAAAGGGAGGGGATACACAGGAGCAAACACCAAGAGGTGGGGATAATTGGGAGCCATGCCTGAGGCACATGGTCTCTGACACACATTATCTCAGTGTCTGGTGTCCTCAAGGTAAGCTTATGAAATAGATGCTATTGTTATCTATATTTCACAGATGATGGAAGCTGAAACTCAGAGAGGTTAAGTAAGCTGTCCAGAGTCACACAGCTCATGGATGGTGGAAGCAGAACTCACACACAAATACACTTCCATAACCATTCATTGGAATTCAGTGTGATCAGGGAGGTTTCTGGAATGACAGCGGTCCCAAGATCCTGCCCCTCTAAAAGACCAGCTATCCTATCATTGGGTAAACTTGGTCACCTCTAATTTGAAGGGAACACAAATAGTGGCTTTAGTGTCAAGATCAAAACCTGAATTTTCCCGTTCTAGGCTTTTAATCCCAGACTTGCTGCAGAGATGCAGACTTGCTCACGGCCCTTCACCCCAGCTTTGCCCACACAAGGCAGCACACTCAGGTCGCTGCCTGCTTTCCCTAACCTGCCATTACTGCTTGCGACTGTTCATCAACTTACTGTCCTTGGCAACCTGCCCGATGACCTGACTTAGCTCAATAATGTTTCATAAACATTTATTAACCACTAGTCTATGCCAAGAACTGAGTGATGCAGAGAGAAATCAGACTCTGTGCATATTCTCCAGAAGTCCACGACTCTCTTGAATCTGGAGCTGTCTGCCCAGGACAGTAGCTACTGGCCACGTACGGCTAGTGAGCCCTTCGCAGTTTCTCTGAAATAAGATGTGCTACTACTGTAAAATAAGAGTGGGTTTCAAAGACTTACATGAAAAAACGTTTAAATAGCTCATTAATCATGCTTATATTGATTAAATATAGATGACATTCTGAGTATATTGAGTTAAATAGAACATACTACTGAAATTAACTTCACTTTTTATCTATTTAATGTGGCTACAATGAAATTAAAAATTGCCTATGTGGCTCATATCTGTGGCTTCTGTTTTATTTCCAGTGGGTGGTGCTAGTCTAAGAGGTAGGGAGCCAGAAAATAACAATCACGTGTGTAGCATGCTCTACCCATGCTCCACACCAGACCCAAGTCATTTCATTCAGCCCTCATAGTAAACTCATGCAGTGGGGGTCATTATCCCTATTACAGATAAGGCGATGACCCACACGAGTGAAACCACCTGCCCAAAGTCTCAAAGGGACCAAAGTCCCAGTTGGTGATGAGGGCTGTAATGGCGGAACAGGACCAGGTGGGGGCGCCCAAGAGAAAGCGGTCACGCCTCCTCGGAAGGCGAAGCAAACTGTCCAGACGGAGATGACTGATGCTTAGGCTGAGTGAGCCTGGAATAAAGACATCCAAGTAGCCAACAAGCAGAAGGGGTTTCCTGAGCAGAGGAAGAGCAGGTGGGTGAGTCTCAGAAGCATGAAACTGCATGGAATGTCCAGGGAATGGTCGACGACGAGACAGCTTGTGCCCCGGGAGCAAGTGGAGAGAGACAAGTCGGCAGAGATAAGCAGGAGCTTTGCACGGAGAGGTCTGCACGCCACACACAGGAGTTTGAACTTTGTCATTTTGGTCAGCAGTTTCAAGAGCATTGTAAAGATACCAATGCTTCCCTGGGTCCAGAAGGAGAGTTCAAACAAGTGGTTCTCTCTCTCTCTCTCTCTCTCTCTCTCTCTCTCTCTCTCTCTCTCTCTCTCTCTTGCAGTTTCAAGAGCATTGTAAAGATACCAATGCTTCCCTGGGTCCAGAAGGAGAGTTCAAACAAGTGGTTCTCTCTCTCTCTCTCTCTCTCTCTCTCTCTCTCTCTCTCTCTCTCTCTCTCTCTCTCTCTCTCTTTCTTCTTTTTCCTTTTTTGTCTGTACCACAGGGCATGCGGAACTTCCTCGACCAGAGATCAAACCTCGGACCCCTGCAGACCACCTGGGGAAGTTCCCCCATTGCTTCTTAATCTCCTCTGTTCACCCTACACAAGCTGCCTCTGACTTCCCTCTCCTTTCCCTGGGCAGTCTACACACTTCATGTTCCCTGTCTCTGTGGTTTTCTCCACCCTATTTTTTGTTTTTGCCCCTCTGCCCTTTTGCTCACACTCCTCGCTGGGCCTGGAATGTATTCTTCCAGCCCGCTCTTCTCCTGGGGAAATCCTGTCCCTCCCGCAGCAGGGGCTCCGTAGGAGTCTCTCCCAAATGGACACATCCTTCATCTCCTCCCAGCCCCCAAGGGCTGTGAACCTCTCTTCCAGTTCTCATCTTTCCAGCCTTCCGTTACCCCTCTCCCAGCTTTTCTGATCCCTTTGGTCTCGCTTTCAGACCCGAGCCCTGTTACTTCCTCCGTAACTAGCATGACGGTTCTCCCCGCTATGTGTTTGAACACCATGGCTGCTGTTTCCAGACTAAGGCAAATGAGCTGGGCCTGCTGTGAACTGCACCATCACCTAGCTGTTCAATTCTGCTGCTCCCTTAGATGCCAGAAGAATGAGGTTTTCCTGTCACTGGAGTGAATGTTGTTCGTTGAGTCAGCCAAAGGGCAAACCAGCACCATACAACTCTATCAGGAAAACTCTATTAATTGGGAGGGTGCAAACTCCTGTAGTCCTTTGCAGAGCCTCCAAAACCGAGTTCTGAGAATGGATTTCAATTTGCCTGGATACCTCAGACCTGCGGTGTTTAGGCGGGGCCGGGATCAGGCTGGAGTTCTCGACCCTAATGGGCAGTGCAAATATCATTTTCTGTGTATTCATGAGAAGAAGAGGCTGAAATGCCCCCTTTAGGGATGTCAAATTCCTAGACCCCTAGGGCCGAATGTCGTCAGAGTTTGATCCTATAAAGCCTTAGACTGTCACAGGGATAAGCACCAAATAAAGGGATTTGTAAGCAAAATGAGAGAGGATAATAAGAAGGAGTCCAGATATGAATGCACTAGTTGAAAATTGTGATGAAAGTTTGTTCTGGGTTCAGACTGGGTGGCATAGATGAGAGGGGCTGGGGATGGAGACAGGTCAGAGGCACATGAACAGTGGCGAGAACAGGGGGCGATGGGATAGAGAGGAAGTGGATGGGCTTCTTATGTGCTGAGAATGGGATGGATACGGTAGGGAAGCCAGGCTCTTTCCAGAAGTCCAAGTGGCTTCCTCAGTGTTTCCTCTCCTCATCCTCCAAGAATCCTGACAGGTAGCCAAGCACAGATGAGCCTTATTCCAGGTCAATGTCCAAATGATGTGACAAAATGAGTCCTGCCCGATTGCCTCTATTCAAGCCCATGTTTGTGATGGAGCCAGCTCTGGAAAAGCCCATTTATCATGAGATTCAATGCTTCATGGCCCACTCTCTCTATTTTTTATTTTTTTGCTTTATTCCCCAACACTAAATATGACTCCAGCCTCCCTCTACTTTTAAATGCCCAATGTCCTGTCATATTTCCACGCTGGGTTTTGTCCCTGCTCTCTCAGCCTTCCTGGGCTGCAAACAGCCACATGGACCTTTTTGCCAGTTCTTTTTTTGTTCCTGTTACCATGGGCCCTTCTGCCCTCCCATCTCCTCTCTCAGCAGCTCAATGTCCTTTCCAATTTAAGCTGAAATCAGACTCCCTCTCCCTTGCTTTTGCTTCCCCACCTCCCATGGCCTCTCTTGTCATTTATTATTTAACTCAGTCACCTCATTATATATGCACAGGAACCATTTCTGAATATGGCTGCAGTGAAAAAAAAAATTAGGATCCAAACCAGAAGCAAACTCACCTCTTCTCAACCTGCCTCCAAAATTCATTGTCATTCTGCTCCAGGCCTGAGCCAAGGCCCCCAGAAGGGCCAACCAGTGAGCACAGATCCACTAGACAAACCCTCAAGCTCAATTAACAACTGCTTAGGTTGGACATAATGGAAAATTTCCAGACGGATACTTGCAGTTATCCTTCAGTTTATGTAAGTGATGTCTTCCAGAAGGTGGATGTTTGAATGAAATTTTGTACTTAATTCCAAATATTATAATAAGGGAGGTGGATAATGCACAAGATGATTGGTTCAGGGGCCCAGGTTCTATTCCTTAATGTCCATCATTACATTGCCCCTGGACCTTTAGCCTCTCTAAACCTCAGTTTCCCCATCTGTAAAACAAGAGAAGTAGACCAAGTTTCCTCAAGTTTCCAGCAGGGTGAAAATTCTCACAATCATTTCTACCTAGTGATCCACATGATTCGATTGGAAATCCATCCCTATAGTTGAAATTCGGTTCACTCAGAGTCAGTAGGTAATAAGGACACTGTCTATGCTGCCGCTCTTCAGGAAAGGGGACTTTAGATTAACCTGTAAACCTTGTCCTGTGTACAGATGAGCCCAGAGAGGAGAAGCAGCTAACCCAAGGCCACACAGCACGTGAGAAGAGTCAGACAAGAAGTCTGGATTCCTGGCTCCTTGGATGGTGATTTCAGCATGACTGCAAAGATTTTGTCCTCTTTCCATTCAGTGGGGTCTACGTTCCCACTCTTCATCCTGATGCATAGGGTATATGGAAGTGATGCTACATGATTTCCAAAGTGAGGGGTTAAAATGGCCATGCAGCTTCTGCCTTGCCCTCAGAGATCTCTCACTTGCTCTTTGATCCCTGAGCCTCCAGTTCAGCAATCCTGACAACTCCATGCCCAAGAGGCCATGTGGAGACATCAGCCAGCCCATCCCAAATGCCAAATGTATGCATGAAGAAACTAGATTTAAAGTGGCTCAGCCCCTCCAGTTGAAGATGCCCTCACCATTTAAGTCCTCTTCCAAGACTCCAGACCCCACAGAGCAAAGAAGAGCCCCCCCACCCCCCGCCCTCTTCTGATTCCTGACCCATGGAGTCCAAGAGCATGACAAAACGGTGCTGTTCACTACCCCTAAGCTTTGGAGTGGGTTTTTTACATAGCCATAGAGAATGCCAAGAACTCTCAACTCACACTGGCTAACGACCGAGCTTGGGGCTCCCGCCCCAAGAGACCAATCCTGCCTCAAACACAAGCACTCACACAGGCGTTCACCCCACTCGCCAGGCCAGATTCTCTTCTTTCCTCCAGGAGTCCTTGTTTATGTGCATATCAGACCAAACACACCGGACAGTAAGTGATTTATTGATGTCTCTTCTCTAGACTGTGAGCTCTACAGGGCACGGCTGTGTTCTGCACATTTCCCCAGCCAGTGCCTCACACATACTGGGCAGGAAATCAAAGGTGTGTGGAGTGAAACTGGCAAGGACCACGTGATCAGTCACGCTCTGGACCTCCGCCTCATCCTCCTCCAGAGAGGGCGCAGTCCTTTCCTCTGCAGGGGGGCTCCATCTGCTTCACATCAACCCTGGAACAGAGAAGGGGAAAAGCCTTGTGCTGGAGCAGAGGACGAAGAGAACTCGGTCAGCTGCAACCGGGACCAGGGAAGAGCCAGCCATTCCAGAGAGCCAGACATGCGTTTTGTCAGTTGTTGCCTTTATGAACATACATGCCCTGAAACCCCGGGTAATTTTCTTGTTCAAACATTGGTTTAAAATTGTTGGCTCTGGGAGAGATACTGTCCTTCAGCAGGTTCTCTTATAAAGTTTGCCACTCCAAGGTCTGATTCAGCAGCAAACTGGAAAAGTTCCTGGTTGCTAAGAGACCAGAGAGCAAATTACCAGCTCACAAAAGACGTAGCTAAGGCCGCTAAGACAAAACAAAACAGAATAGGAAATAGGCCACCTCAAAATCAAAAATAAGGTAAATACACCGGCTGGGAAAATGTCTGATTGGAAAAGACAATTATAAATATTCTTCACGCTGAAATGTAATGATGCGCTGTCGGTAGCTCTGCTCTTTGTGTTTTGCCACTTCAAGGAAACAGCAGGGGGGCCCCTTTCTGGCCCTGAAATTTTGAATCCTTGAGTCAGAGGGAAAAACAAACTGTCCCAGTTGATAAGGAGGCAGGGAAAAAAAAAAAAAAAAACATGAATAAGCCTGCCTTTTTCATGAGCTCTGCCTGCCAGGTGGGTGAACTGGATGCCTGTGGCTGTGGCCCAGAAACATCCCTGCAAGAAAATAAAAACCTCCCTCCAGGAAAGGTTTCTGATCACTACCGGTAAGGGGTCCCAGAGCCGCAACCCAGGGCGCCGGCCCCCCAGGAGTAGGACAAACACTCGGGGATCCAGCCTGGGTGTACAACCATTAGCTGGGACTGGCTCAAAGAAAAAAATACCCAGTGGGTCCCAGGTATTTCTTTCCTTAAAGTCCTGTTCTATCTATGGTTTTTTTAGTCATTGTTTTTCTAGCCAAATGATTTAATAAAATATTAAAATGTCTTGGTAATGGTGAAGAGAAAATAGCACGCTAACCTCACTCAGTGAATCTAGCTATGGCAGAAATTCAGCTCCTCGGGCAGAAAGACTTCCGAAGACCCCACTGTTTGGCTGGACAAAGAGTAGAAAAATCCTATTAGTGGAAATTACCAGCCTTTTGAGAGAGGAGCTTGAAAATCTTAGATGACCATAGAGGAGTCACAGTTACCTGGGTTTTGGAGCTCAGAGAAGAAATGAAGTGGGCAAAAAAAAAGGTAGGAGATCAGATAAACATGAATTAAGAGAAAAGTAAGCCAGCCAGCAGGTGTATGTCAGGGAGTTCTGGAGTGATGTGGCTAATAGCTATGTGACCACACAGTTTCTGCTCATCAATACTTGTTGAGCAGCAAAAGGATTTCAAACTATGATGGATCCAACAAGCATGAAATAATCTTTAGGGGAGAAAATACAATTCTCCACATGGCAGCCTCCTTCAGATCTTTTCTGACAATCTTTTTTGCCAGATTTCAAACAGCAGGCAACTGCTTTTTCAGGCAGAATTGGTAGCCACCCATGAAAGACTGTATTATTATCCCAAATAGTGTGTCCCTCCCTGTGGGAGAAACATACACCTCCGCTAGTTGCTAAGTAACGTCCGATTCTTTGCAACCCCATGGACTATAGCCACCAGGCTCCCCTGTCCATGGGGTTATCCAGGCAAGAATACCGGAGTGGGTCATTTCCTTCTCCAGGGGATCGTCTCAGCTGGGAGATCAAACCCATGTCTTCTGCATTGGCAGGCGCATTCTTTACAGCTGAGCCACCAGGAAAACCTGCCTGTTCACAGACGTGACCATGTGACTTGTAGCCCATGAAATGTAGCCTGAGTCCCACATGTCACTTCTGGCTAAGTTTACAGAGCTAGCACAGTCTTTCCGGCTTTCCTTTTCCCTGCTATCATGATGACCGTTAATGCTCTAGAAAGTGCCTTATCCAACAGCAGTGGTCCCCAAGAGGAGAATGCACGGCACACAGCTGCGACTGGATGGCAATGGACATGTAGGCCAGGTGAAAAATAAGGCTCTGTCAGAAGCCACAGAGATCTGTGGCTATCTGTGCTGTGATTCCAGCAACACTTAGCCTATCTGACGAATGGGCCACCCCTGGGACTAAAATGTGGCAGAATCATCCTCACCCAGACTTTCTCTCCTACCTGGCCACAGTCCACCAGGAGGGGAAAGTCAGTGGGAATTCCTAGAGGTCCAGTGGTTAAGACTCCACGTCCTCAGCAGGTTCAATCCCTGGTCAGGGAACTAAGACCCCACAAGCCTCACAGTGTGGCCAAAAATTAGTCATTACATTCCCAATGGCCCACTTAGAATTCACACATGGTGCCCAGCTGATTCTATGTTCTGGGAAATCAGGGCTAAAGGCTGTGAGGCCCTGCTGCTTAGTGTAGCTCAGAAACCACACAGAGCCCAAAAACAGTGTGTGGAGCCGAGTGGGAAGAACATAACTTCATGTCTCCAAAATGCAGATGGGAGCAGGCTTGCCAGTTCTGGTTTAACCCAAAACTAAACAAAACAATAAAATTACACCTTCTTGTTTGTCAACCTTGAGAACTCTAGAGGTTTTTGATTTAAAAAAAAAAAAAAGTCTGGCTCCCAAAGTCATAGCAAATAACATAACATTTTTACCATATAACACAGGGAACTCTGCTCAGTGTTATGTGGCAGCCTGGATGGGAGGGGAGCTTGGGGGAGAGTGGATACATGTATATGTATGACTGAGACCCTTTGCCGTCCATCTGAAAGCATCACAACATTATTAATTGTCTATATTCCTATACTGCAGAAGGCAATGGCACCCCACTCCAGTACTCTTGCCTGGAAAATCCCATGGATGCAGGAGCCTGGTAGGCTGCAGTCCATGGGGTCGCTAAGAGTCGGACACGCCTGAGTAACTTCACTTTCACTTTTCACTTTCATGCATTGGAGAAGGAAATGGCAACCCACTCCAGTGTTCTTGCCTGGAGAATCCCAGGGACAGCAGAGCCTGGTGGGCTGCCATCTATGGGGTCTCACAGAGTTGGACACGACTGAAGCGACTTAGCAGCAGCAGCAGCAGCATACTCCTATACAAAATGAAAAGTTTTTTTTAAAGGAAATAACACAAGGTTTTATTGAAGAAACTTGGCTTTTCCCCTCAAAGCTTCTTC
>SJYC01145896.1:0-14748 GCA_006408675.1 Madoqua kirkii | reverse complement strand
GACACGACTGACACGACTTAGCAGCAGAAGCAGCAGCAGCATAGTCCTATACAAAATGAAAAGTTTTTTAAAAGGAAATAACACAAGGTTTTATTGAAGAAACTTGGCTTTTCCCCTCAAAGCTTCTTCACCCTTCCAAAGCCCACAACATCCCACCTATCAGAGCTGCTCTTTGCTCCAAGCTCTCTCTTCTCTTTCCCCCAAACTCCAGCCTATGTCTCAAACCCCCAGCATCTATTTTCCCAGCTCCTTTCTGCCATTCTCTTCCACGTGTTACTAGATAAACATTCTTCCCATCTTCCTCACCCATTACCTCAATCTGCAGGTAAGGTCACAGAAACCAAGCTGATCCAATATACATGCCCCTTAGAGAGCGCCAGAGAGGAAATGCTCTGAATTCTTTTCCTATTTTGTATATAACAAACTTTTGCTTCCCACAGGGAAACCCAGGTAAGAAATTAACCTTAATAGCAGCAGAGAGGGAGTGGCGAGAGATTCTTCCTGGGAAACCGTGGAAAGGAGGGAGCAAGCACGGCCACAGCTCTGCATGTGGTTCCTGTGGCCGCTTTAGGGAGCTGTACTGAGCCACTGGTTGAGTGTGTCTTGGCAGACAGATCCTGGGAAGGGGTCCTGGCCAAAGAGAAAGCTTGAACACTTCATGGAGTTTTGAATGGGACTTTTTGAGCAACTCAGAACTTCTGTTAACACCCCCAAAGGGGCAGACAGGAGGCAAAAGTGCTCCCATATTCTAAAGAGGAAGTGATCTTGGCGTACCTGCAGGATTTATTCAAAGCTGCATCACACAGTCTTGCCACCCCCACTTCCGGCACCCCAAGAGAAAGACAAGGAGTGTAATCCCCTGAACTAGGGTCACTTCTAAAAGTAGGGAATCATAAGGTGAGTAGTGAGAAAGGCTGTGATGTTTCCCCATCCCACCCCTCCCCAGGGAGGGGCTTCTGCCAGCCTTCAGGGCAGGCAAGGGAGTCCGAGATCAGTTCAGAAGGTGGGAGGCCTTCAAAGCAGAGAGTGAGTCCAACACCCAGCTGGCTGAGCCACAGAAACCAGTAGACTGACCTGGTGTTCCCACAGGACAGGACTTGGGGAGCCTGCTTGTCCTTGCCCTCCAAGCCCTAGAACAGAGAGGCTGGCAGCTGCTGCTTTCCCAGAGAACTGTTAATATAAAGTGATGGCCTGCGATGGGAGATGCAGAAAGGACATGGGGGCAGCTCCCGCCTGATCAGCTATAGTGACACCTGGGCCACGTGGACTCTGAAGGAGTGTGATAAATCCTCCACCCAAAGGGGAAGCCCAGAAGGTGGGGGGCAGTAAAAAGTAGGTTATTCCTCCTCCCCAAGGCAGGTCTCCAGCTCAGGAACAAGCTGAGGGGTAGGGAGAGGAAAAGCCTTGAGTTGAGTGTGAGATCAAAATTTTAATGTAGCCTGGGTTGGACCCTTCAATGCCTGAAAGAGATGAAACAGCCAAAATAAGTATAGTTATTAGAACTGATAAAGAATCTGCCTGCCAGTGAAGGAGAGTCAAGAGATGTAGGTTCGATCCCTGGATTGGGAAGATCCCCTGGAGAAGGAAATGACAACCCACTCCAGTATTTATGCTTGGGAAACTCCATGGACAGAGGAGCCTGGAGGGCTGCAGTCCATGGGGTCGCAAAGGGTTGAACATGACCACGGCACATTAGAGCTGAAAGTGCCCCAAAACTGTAACTTCTGCCTGAGACATCAAGGAAAGAGGAAGGAAACTGCAACGGAAAGCTTGAAAATGGGAGATGGAGGAAAAAATAAAGAAATAAAGCCATTTCCTGATTGTGAGTCCACAGTGAGTCAAATTGGTATAAACAACAATAACACCAGGAGGGGAAGTTCACCAAATAGAGAAATGTTCTCCTTGAGCAATTATTGTTGAGAAGAACCGCCAAAGGACATGCCATCCACCATCCCATTAAAGCAGGCATTCTCAGGAGCAGTAGGGCCCCCCAAGGGGGTGAAAATTGGCTCTTAGAGGGGAAGACCAAAAAACCAGGTATTTCAAAGTTTTATGATTCTCCAAAGGTCAACTGTAGCCAGTAAATACTATTAGTTTGTCTTGTTGTCATTCAGTTGTATTCTCTTTGGGACCCCGTGTACCACAGCACAGCAGGCTTTCCTGTCCTTCACTATCTCCTGGAGTTTGCTCAAACTCATGGCCACTGAGTCAGTGAAGGCATCCAACCATCTCATCCTCTGTCGCTCCCTTCTCCTCCTGCCCTCAGTCTTTACCAACGTCAGGGTCTTTCCCAATGAGTCAGCTCTTCAAACCAGGTGGCCAAAGCATTGGCGCTTCAGCTTTAGCATCAGTCCTTCCAATGAATATTCAGGACTGATTTCCTTTAGGATTGACTGCTTCAATCTCTTTGCTGTCCAGGGGAGTCTAATGAACTGAAATAGGGTGGAATTGTGTACTGATGAGAGCAATAACGAGGAAACGTTTTAGAAACATTGAGTTCTAGAGACCAGCCACATTCTATCCCAATTTAGAGTCGGTGCTTAGATGTTTTTCAGAGTTGTTTTCACTGAATTTGCTTTGATATTTCATTTTGAGGACTTCATCTCCTGCCTCATAAGGTGTTCTTTTCATAAGCCTCCGAAGGAGAACTTTCTTTCAGGTCTCACTCTAAAGAAAAGCAGTGCTTCTACCGGATAAGTGGTCTGTCTTTTATGCATACTAAAAAAGCAAACTCAAATTAGGTCAAGTTTCCCTCTTTACTTCAGCCACAAGGGAGCTCAGGGCAGCTCTTGCAAGATCTACAGAACTGGGTGATCTGCATGTTGGGACTTCATCTTTACTGTGCTGTTAGTATTTTCCTACTTGTAATTCTGCCACAATTCTATCAGCTGTGTTTTAACTCTTTTCCACTTCATGTTTTTTTATAGGCCTCTTAAAATCCTTTGTGGAGGAAGTGAAGTACAAATACAGAAAGAGGAATACTTCTTTGCTCTTCTTCCAAAGTGTTTTCTCCACCCACTGACATTATTTTCTTAACTCAGGGTAGAACTGATATGTATTCCAGTAAGTCTGATTTTCATCCCAGTTTTCCAGATATCAAGATCCTCTTGAAATCTGATTCTGTGACCTGATGCATTCTCTACTCTTTTAGCTTTGTATTTTCCACAGCATCAAGTACACTTTGTTTTCATCCAAGTCTTTGATAACAATGTTGAGTGGATAGAACCAGTGCAGACCCCTGTGGAATGCCCCTGGAGACTTCTTTCCAGTCACTATCCACATAGTAGTCACCTTTTTCCTTTGATGTGGCTGAATCAACTGTTAGTCCATCACATTCCTGTGATACCTGTGCATTGGAATGGCCAAGAGACTTAATCAAATGCCTCTCTGGACTCCAAAGAACCTCTGCCCACACTGTCACTGTAATGCCTTCCAACAAAAGAAAGTAGATGAGGGGCTTCCAGGGTGGTCCAGTGGCTGACTCTGTGCTCCCAATGTGGCGGGCCTGGGTTTGATCCCTGGTCAGTAAACTAGATGCCACATACCTCAACTGAAAATCTCGTATGCAGCAACTAAGATCCCACACAGCCAAATAAATTAAATAAATGAAATTAAAAAAAAAAAAATAAGGAAGTAGATGGGCACTGGATGCTAGGAACTCAACTCTCTTGCAACTGTGCTTGTTGCCACCTCTGCCTTAGGTATTTGATATCATATCCCCAAAGCCAGAAGACTAGGCTGCCAGAAGCATCAGTGAAACAATACCCAGTCCAGGGCTTGGCATTTGCTACTGAGAAGATGTCTCAGGTAGATTCTCCTGACTGGTGCAGCCCAAGTCACACGCCTGGCCCCAGCTACACGGGGAACTAAAACCCCCGTTCTCTGGATTCTGCCATGGGAACTCCAACAAGCCTTAGAATAGTATTCAACAGGCACCAAGCTATCAGACAACCTGACAAATTACCTGGAGCTCAAATCCTGGAGTGTGGCTGCTGTCCAGAGCCCAGGCTCCACCCTGCACTTCTGCTCCAAGTTCCCAGGAGGGGAACCTGATTGGCTGACCTTGGATGGGATGCTCTTAGATCCCACACAGCCAAATAAATTAAATAAATGAAATTAAAAAAAAAAAAATAAGGAAGTAGATGGGCACTGGATGCTAGGAACTCAACTCTCTTGCAACTGTGCTTGTTGCCACCTCTGCCTTAGGTATTTGATATCATATCCCCAAAGCCAGAAGACTAGGCTGCCAGAAGCATCAGTGAAACAATACCCAGTCCAGGGCTTGGCATTTGCTACTGAGAAGATGTCTCAGGTAGATTCTCCTGACTGGTGCAGCCCAAGTCACACGCCTGGCCCCAGCTACACGGGGAACTAAAACCCCCGTTCTCTGGGTTCTGCCATGGGAACTCCAACAAGCCTTAGAATAGTATTCAACAGGCACCAAGCTATCAGACAACCTGACAAATTACCTGGAGCTCAAATCCTGGAGTGTGGCTGCTGTCCAGAGCCCAGGCTCCACCCTGCACTTCTGCTCCAAGTTCCCAGGAGGGGAACCTGATTGGCTGACCTTGGATGGGATGCTCTTCCCAGGCTCAACCTCCGGGGCCGGGGCTGTGGGGTCAGGCAGTGCTCCTGGGGTGCAGCCCCCTGAGTCCACCAGTGTCTGAGCCTCTGCCAGGGGCTGATCTCAGACTCCCTCGTGCCTGGGAATTCACACCCTCCTGGGGCATCTCTTAATCACTGAGTGAGCATGTGAGGAGTAGACATCCTGCTGCCTCCTCCCCAATACAGTTCCAAAGTGAGACCTACACGGTGCACAGCGACCTTGGGACTTGCACTAGACTCCTTTCTCTTTCCCATCCACTTCCTCGTGCCCTCACTGATTTTTTCCTAGGGACACTTCCTAACCCTTTCCTAACATTTTTACACAAACCCTCATCTCAGGGTCTGCTTCTGGGGAGCCCAGACTGAGACAGACAAACATGGCTGCCGGAGGTCAACAGAGGTAAAGGAGGAATGAGGAAACCCTGAAGTGCCCACCTTCCCCTGGTTGGACCCTTTCCAGACAGTCCTGGTTCTGCTTGCGCGCTCTCTTCCCAGTTTTGCTGCATAGTTTGCCAGATCTTGGTTCCCCAACCAGGGATTGTCCCTGCACCCTCAGCAGTGAAAGCACGGAGTTCTAAGCATTGGACCACCAGGGAATTCCCCCATCCTGGTTCTAAAAGTGAGGACATAACCTCCAAACTTCTGCCCCAGCCCTGCCCTAGTCCAAGACCAGAGCTGGAACTCAGAACCAACTCTCTTGAAGCACACACATCTTCTCATAATCCTGGGGTGAGAACATCCCAGCCCATGCGCTGTGACTTCCAGAATCCTCTTTTCCACTTTTTGAATGTCAAGAGCGCATATGCCCATCTCTTGTCTTTGAGTACAAATCTCCTCTTCTATAATTCATCAAAGATGAATGACAGTGGCTCTGAAATCGCTTGTCAGGTCCCTCCAGGACGACAGGATGTAATTCACCAGGCTCAGAGCCCTGAGTTCATAACAGCTGCTGTGCCTGGCTCTCCTGCCTCCTCACCTGCCCTTGACTTCAATCACCTCTTTGCAATGCTTTTCCCACCCTCTCCAGTGGAAGACCACTTTCCCCTCTGGAGGGGGAGGTAAAACAGTAATTGAGCAGCAGTGTTCTCACTTAGTCTTCAGCCCCGAACATTAAATCATTTTCTCTAAGCAATGCCTGCCCTTAATCTTTGCATGCTCCACAAAGATAAATAGGATTCTTCCCTAGAGTTCATAACTCTTAGCTCATTCAAGGCATCAGACTTCCTACCTTGGTTCTTACAGATGGGGACACACTGGTGAACTCAGCTTAGCTTGTATCATTCATTCAGGGCCCTTTTGCACAAACCTAACCTCCATGGCCACGTCTGAATCCCAGGCCAACTGTTTGGGGACCCAGCCTGCTGCTTGTTTTGCTGGCAGCTGTTGCTCCTTCTTTATTCTTTGTCATCTCTCTCCTTAAGAGCATGACTAAAAAGTTCTCAAAATAAAGTATCTTCCTTGGCCCATACTTTCAATCTTCCTTGCCTTTTTTCCTGAAGGCAGAGCTCATGAAATCACCCTCTTCTGTCACTTTGAGAGGGGGCCCACATGACCTGTCCCCAGGAAACACTCTTTCCTGCAAGTCTGGCCCCCAGACAATTGCCTTTAGGGTCCTCTGAGTGCTTGAGATGCTCTAGCCCCAGTGACCCCCTGGTTCCCAGCTTCTGCCTTATATGTCCCCCTATTTCCTGCTACTATTTTTCTTTCTTTTTTTTTTTTTTTTTTTGCCCCATCAAGTCTTAGTTGCAGCATGTGGAAACTTAGCTCCCCAACCAAGGATCGAACCTGCGCTCCCTCCAATGGAAGTGCAGAACCTTGATCACTGGACCACCAGGGAAGTATTTTTCCTTCCATTTTCATACTATTCTCTTTTAAACCTACACCTTAAGAGACTGGGGGCGTCCCAGCTGGCTCAGTGGTAAAGAATTCACCTGCAAATATAAAAGATGCAGAAGACTGGAGTTCAATCCCTGGGTTGGTGAGTTTGATCCTGGGTCAGGTGAGTCCCCTGGACTAGAGTAAGGAATGACTGGTATTCTTGCCTGGAAGAGTCAGTGGACAGAGGAGCCTGGCAGGCTGCTGTCCATGGGGTTGCAAAGAGTCATGACTAAGCAACTGAGCACACATAAACGCTGAGATTCACCTCCTTCTTTGGCTAAAGTCCCTTTTTCCTCTTCAGCTGGATCAATGCTATTTTAAAACAACAATGATGCCAGGAAGAGTAAATGAGAATCTAATGAAAATAGCTTCAGGAAGTGGGTAGAAATGCAGTGAAAGCGGTAAGGATGAGACAGCCACATTTATACCTTTTAATGTATTTTTTATTTTACAATCATTTAGGCGTTTTACTTGTTTCAAAAATTAAAATTAAATCAACAGCTGTATTAAGACATATAAGGAAAAAAAAAATATTTTGGACACTATTTCCTGACTGTACATATTTAGTGGGTATAATCTAAAGAAAAAGAACTACACAGAAGCCTCAGACCTGATTTGATAGGTCCGCTGTTAGTAGTATTTCAGCTGTAGTAATTCTAAAATGACTTGCTTGTATTTTAGGATCGAGAAAATTAGTAAACATATTGACATTGTTTAGAAGCAGCTTTCACTGTGAGAGAAAGGAAGCATCAATATGGAATGTGGGGAGGGGAGGAAGAGCCTGTGGTGTTGGATTTGACTGGAAATATCAAAGTGAATTCAAGATTTGTTTTATTTGAAAAGAGCATTTCTTAGCTCTGTCCACTGAAAACAGCTAGAAACAACAATACTCCAACAATAATGAGCATACCAAGTCACCAGATTTTGATTATTAAATACCGTTCTCCATTAAAAGGAACCAGGCAGGGCCCCTTGGAGAAATGACTAATTCAATTCTGCAGCAGAGAAAGTACAAGGTGAGCCCAGGATATCAGGTTATACTAAAAATCAAGGAAGTGCTTAAATTCTAATTTAAGACGTGTCACAGGAACACAAGAACCAATCTGAAGGGGCTCCCACTGGCCAAATTTGGGACAATTTGAGCTTTAATATTTGTAATGAATTATGACACACTGAATCTTTTTTTTAAGTCCTTGAGTTCATGGTGATATTCAAAAGAGTAGAGAAACTCTACAGAAGAAAGTCTGTTAATGAAGTAGAAGGAATGATAAAATTAGGAAAATTACCATGTACCATATTATAACGTATTAATCCCCTCCGCTAAGGATCATCAGTGTACTCTCTTACAATTAGGTAAGAATTGGTAGGGTATTCAGACAATCCAAGTTTAATCCCCCCAGATTACTTGTTAATTAGACGGGTACAATGGAGAAATATGGTGGCCACCACTTGACCAAAGGATCATCCTAGCATGATGAAGAGCAGTTTCAACTGACATGAAATGGCCCCGGTGTGCTACAGTGGGAAGCACACCTCACCAGCGCGTGTTCTTACCACGTTTTTGCCTGAATTCAATCAGAGGCAACAATCGCAGAGACCCAGACAGTGTGAAAATCCACACTAGAAATTACGTGGATTCCTCAAAAATGTCCATGTCAAGAAGGACCAGAAAGTTGAAGGAAACTATTTCTCTATTAGAAAAAGTGCATGATCTTAAAGAAAGGATTTCCCTGGAAAAGACTTTTCCCTGGAAAAGCCCAGAGGCAAAAGATCAAAGAGAGAGAAAGGGGGAAGGAAGACAGTCTTTTACAGGGAGCCGGGTCACATTCACTCACACTGGGCCTTTTTAGGTACAGGTGCTATAGCTGTGTTACACCCACCATATCTCATGAAATCCACCCAACGCCCCCCACCACACATAAGGCAGGTACTACTCTCCTCCTCATTTTATGCCATGAAATATGAGGCTCAGAAAAGTTAAATAACTTGTCCAACATCACACAGCTTCAACCCCAGTAGTCTGGGACCAAAGTCCACAGCCTTAACCACTGTGCTGTCCCTTACTGCCTACAGGGGGCTTGAAGGGAAGAGAGGCAAGAACTAATATTTATCAAGCAGCTGCAAACACATTATCTTGTCGAGTTCTCTCTGCAGCCCCATGAAGTAGATCTCATCTCCTTCTACTGAGGAAGCTCAGCAAATGGACTCTGAGATAAAGTTGATTCTGTTCCCTCATGTTGTTCAGTTGATTCTGTTCCCTCATGCTGTTCAAGACTAAAAGGTGCCAGCGTCTGCACTGGGTTTTCTGTGTGAATAGCACCCAGAATCTGCTGAGGCCCAGACACCTCCTCCCTGGGAGCAGTGCAATGCAGGACCGGAAGTGATGTGTGAAGGGTTACACGGCCAGGATTTGAAACCAAGGACTCTCAGACCTGAGCCCCCTTCCACTGCACTGCCTCCCTGGGAAAGCCCTGCTGCCCCTCAGCCTCCAAGGTAGCCAGACATCTCCTGCCAAGGATCAGAGCCCCTCTTTGTGCCGGGAGAGCGGTGTCAGAGGCGCGAGCTCTTCCACGCAGGTCTCTGCTGCAGAGTCAGAGGCTTCCGGAAGTAACACCTGGCCGTGTCAGCGGCCCCACAGCCAAGCTTCTCACGGTGGTGGCTGCTCAGTGTGATTTCAGAGGATGGGAAACACACACACAATCTCAAAATGACCTCTTCCCCAATGGCTCACCTCAGCCCCGGAAATTCCCCTGGCTTTGGTCCAGTGGAGATCTATGTAGTTGTTATTTTTATCAGTCTACACATGGCCCCTCTGGAAAGCTGCAAATTAACCACTGGGGGTCTGGGACAAAGAGATCAGTAGTGCTGGGAGAGGGAGAGGGAGGTGGGACTCTGAGTCTTGTCAGAGAAGAGGCAGCCTTGGTGGAGGATTGGGGCAGTGAGGGGGTGGGGAGAGTTGTCTCTTGAAAAGGCAAAAGAAACTAATCACAAACAGGGAAGGATTCAGAAAGGCCACCCTCTGCTCTCCCACACTGTGGTCTGGTGCAGTGATTGAGTGTGAAAGCAAACAGCCGGGGCTCAAACCACAGCGGTGTCATTGCTGACTATGTGGTCTCGGGAATCTTACTCAATGCCACTATCTTCATTTGCTGTGTGCTTTGCTGTGCTGAGTCATGTCTGACTCCTTTGCAACCCCACAAGACTCTTCTGTCCATGGAATTTTTCAGTCAAGAACATTGAAATGGGTTGCTATTTCCTACTCCAGGGGATCTTCCTGACCGAGGGATCAAACTTGAGTCTCTTGAGTCTCCTGCATTGGCAAGTGGAACTGCACCACCTGAGAAGCCCACAACAACTTTGGAAATATTTGGAAATCCAGGGAACAAACCCAGAACCTCACACAAATGGAGTCATTATCTCCATTTATTTATCCTTGAACAAGGATAATGACAGTACCATCTTACAGGGTTTTCTGGAGGCTTCAATGAGGCAATCCATGTGAAGTGTTTAATCACAGTTCCCAGCCCTGAATAAAGGCACAGTAAATGTTTAATATTATTATTAATGTTTAAGCCTGTAACCTGTCTCCACCACCAGTATCTTCAGCCATAAGCTTCCTCTTGGAGTCTGCCAAAGGTCCTAGGGTTCACTGATGCTCTGGGAGTGAATTGCTTGTAAACTGCAACTGTAGAAAAATAAGAAATGTCTATAAATTGATTGTGTAAAGATCTCAAGATCCATTGTCAAGTAAAAAAAGCAGAGCACAAAAGAAAACGGGAAAGTGAAAAAAAGTAATATACTCCCCTATGCAGTTAATATGCTTAGAATTAACTCTGAAAGAAAACTCAAGAAATGGCAATATTTTCTCTAAGGAAGCAAAACCAAGGGACCAAAAGACAAGACAGTCACTGAGTTGCCTCTTATACATTTTGAATTTTAAACTGTTAAAAATATATAGACTTTTGTTTAAGAGCACTGGACTTGGAATCAAACAGACCTGTGTTCAAAACCCAAAGCCAATGGTTGTGATGTTGGGCAGGTCACTTCAATCTCTGAGCCTTGGTTTCCCCACATGTAAAACAAGGGTAGGAATCATACCTGAATGGCAGAGTTATTGTGAGAACTCACTGAGACTGTGCTAAAAAACATACCAATCAAAACATGTGGAAGTAGCTACAGCTAAGATGGCTTTCGATCACGTAAGCTGAATCTGAATGTATTTCCTCTCATGTGCCTAGGAGAGCACTGTAGGCTAGGTTAAGGACAGTAGATGGAATAAAAAATGTAAAAGTGTAGGAAGTGTCTTTCCTACAAGTTCTGCAGGACGGCAGGTCCCTTCACGCATACGTGCTGTTCACAGCAGTGGACAATCTCCAACACCGGTCACTGGATCCTAAGGGTCCTGTGACATAAGATAGAGAGGCATAGCACCATTTTACAAGCTCCACTATCCCATGGAGCTGCATAGGGAGTTTCATGTTATTAATCAAGCAAACATGGAGAGAGAGGCGGCTTGTCAAAACTGAGAGTGTGTTCATTCTAGGGAACAAAACAGGAAAAGTTCTGGCTGGTCATCTAATCATGCTAAGCCTCAGTTTCTGCACCCACAGAATGGAAATTATCCCAATACCTACTTTGCAAGATGTTAAATGACTTAGATACAAAATGGCGGGCTGGATGAAGCACAAGCTGGAATCAAGATTGCCAAAATCAATTGCTGAGAAATATCAACAACTTCAGATATACAGGTGATACCACTCTAATGGCAAAAAAGTGAAGAGGAACATAACAGACTCTTGATAAAGGGGAAAGAGGAGAGTTGAAAAGCTAACATAAAACTCAATATTCAAAAAACTAAGACCATGGCATCCAGTCCCATCATTTCATGGCAAATCGATGGGGAAAAAGTGGAAACAGTGACAGATTTTATTTTCTTAGGCTCCAAAATCACTGCAGATAGTGACTGTAGCCATAAAATTAAAAGACACTTACTCCTTGAAAGGAAAGCTATGGCAAACCTAGAGAGCATATTAAAAATCAGAGACATCACTTTGCCAACAAAGGTTTGTATAGTCAAAGCTATGATTTTCCAGTAGTCATGTATGGGTGTGAGCATTGGACCATAAAGAAGGCTGAGCACCAAAGAATTGATGCTTTTGAACTGTGGTGCTGGAGAAGACTCTTGAGAGTCCCTGGTACTGCAAGGAGATCAAACCAGTCAATCCTAAAGGAAATCAATGCTGAATATTCATTGGAAGGACTGATGCTGAAACTGAAGCTCCATTACTTTGGCCACCTGCTGCAAAGAGCTGACTCACTGGCTTACTAGAAAAGACCCTGATGCTGGGAAAGATTGAAGGCAAAAGGAGAAAGGGGTGGCAGAGGATGAGATGGTTAGATAGCATCACTGACTCAATATACATAAACTTGAGCAAACTCCTGGAGATGGTAAAGGACAGGAGAGCCTCATGTGCTGCAGTCCATGGGGTTGCAAAGATTCGGACACAACCTAGCAACTGAAAAACAAAGTGAATTAGAGATTTAAGCACCATGATAAAAACATGGTTGCAGTTCAATCAATAAGGTGAAAGTTGCATCTGACTCTGCAACCCCATGGACTGTACATGGACTATCCTCCAAGCCAGGATACTAGAGTGGGTAGCCTTTCCCTTTGCCAAGGGATCTTCCCAACCCAGGGATTGAACCCAGGTCTCCCACCTTAGAGGTGTATTCTTTACCTGCTGAGCCACAAGGGAATACCTTCTCCAGCAGATCTTCCCAACCCAGGGATCAAATCAGGGTCTCCTGCATTGCAGGCAGATTTTTTTACCAACTGATCTATCAGGGAAGCCCTGAAATCCCACCATTACTTGTGTGGGATTTTTTAACTTTTTATGTTCGAGTATAGCCAATTAACAATGCTATGACAGTTTCAGGTGGACAGCAAAGGGACTCAGCCATACATATGCAGGTTTCCATTCTCCCTCAAACTCTTCTGCCATCCAGGCTGCCACATGACATTGAACAAAGTTCCCTGTGCTATACAGTAGGTCCTTGTTGGTGATTCATTTTAAATATAGCAGTGTTACATGTCAATTCCAAACTCCCTAACTACCCTTCTCCCCATCTTTCCCGCCCACTCCCCGCTGGCAACCATAATTTCATTCTCTAAGTCTGTGAGTCTGTTTCTGTTTTGTAAATATGTTCATTTGTACCATTTCTTTTTAGAGTGGGCAAATAAGGGATTTGTGTGGGATTATTATTAGGAAGGTTTGTGTCCATAGGCACCGGAAATGGGCCTGAGCAACTCAAAGAACCTTTGTCTTCCAAGAGCTCACAGTCTAATGAGAAAGAGAGAGAAAAGAAATAGGTGTCAATATGGGTATAGTCATCTCTCTCCATCCATGTTCCCCTTTAATAAAGTCCTAGTTTGCATGTGTGTATTTCTATACGTGATGGTCTCATAAGTGCCCTGTGAGTTGCTCCCACTGGCCATGATTCTGAAATAAGAAGGTGAGGGTAAGGAGCAGGAAACGGTGGTGAGGCAAGTGTAAAACAGACAAGAGGTTTTGCAAAGATACTTGGAAAGATAAAGGAAGGTCAGGATGAGTCAAACAGGGCTTTTGAGGAGCTACCCTTATAGGGCATCTGTGAGGAGAGGTAAAATGGGGTGTGTGATCAGGGACCCTGGCATAGGCTTGTCACAGAGCATTGTCTTGGGGAGGGGAGCTGACATGTGTAGCCCCAGTGGGCTGAGTATATCACAGGCAAGTTCTCCTTTTTTTTTCTTTCTTATGAACCTTGATTATTCTAGAAGCTGAGTCAACAACGCTGTCATGAAGTCAAAAGACAAAAGTCAAAAGTCATAAAGTCAAAAGTCAAAAAGTAACAGCAGGGCACTGATAATACAGAACACAAGGCACATGCTCTGGTGGGAATGACCTCGCTTCATCTTGGAGACAATCCAGAGAGCACGCACTATTTCTATCATCACCATTCTACAGATGGGGAAAGAGGCTCAGGAAAACTGAGTTATCTTCCCTATCCAAGGTCCCACAGCTGCCCAGTGGAGAAGCCAGGATTCGGAGCCATGTTTGTCTGTTGACAAAACTCCTGCTCTTCCTCCCGGCACTGTAGGTTTTTATCATACTTATTCCTGCTGTGAAGAAAAAGGCATTTAGATGTGGCGGTGGTGGTCTAGAAATCTATACATGTGATAAATGAGCCTAGAATTATGCCCAAAGACATATCCCATAAATGCTGCTGCTGCTGCTGCTGCTGCTAAGTCGCTTCAGTCGTGTCTGACTCTGTGCAACCCCACAGACGGCAGCCTATTGGGCTCCCCCATCCCTGGGATTCTCCAGGCAAGAACACAGGAGTGGGTTGCCATTTCCTTCTCCAGTGCATGAAAGTGAAAAGTGAAAGTGAAGTCGCTCAGTCATGTCTGATTCAGCGACCCCATGGACTTCAGCCTACCAGGCTCCTCCGTCCATGGGAGTTTCCAGGCAAGAGTACTGGAGTGGGATGCCATTGCCTTCTCTGACCCCATAAATGAGCACCTCTAAAAGCTGGCGAAATCTGAGTAAGGTCTGTTATCGAATCCACCTGTTGACTGTATTGCGCCAATGATTCACTTCAGTTCAGTTCAGTCACTCAGTCGTGTCCAACTCTTTGCAACCCCATGAATTGCAGCATGCCAGGCCTCCCTGTCCATCGCCAACTCCTGGAATCCACTCAAACTCATGTCCATCAAGTCAGTGATGCCATGCAGCCATCTCATCCTCTGTCATCCCCTTCTCTTCTTGCCCCCAATCCCTCCCAGCATCAGAGCCTTCTCCAATGAGTCAACTCTTCGCATGAGGTGGCCAGAGTACTGGAGTTTCAGCTTTAGCATCAGTCTTTCCAATGAACACCCAGGACTGATATCCTTTAGAATGGACTGGTTGGATCTCCTTGCAGTCCAAGGGACTCTCAAGAGTCTTCTCCAACACCACAGTTCAAAAGCATCAATTCTTCAGCGCTCAGCCTTCTTCACAGTCCAACTCTCAGTGACGTGATCACTGGAAAAACCATAGCCTTGACTAGATGGACCTTTGTTGGCAAAGTAATATCTCTGCTTTTGAATATGCTGTCTAGGTTGGTCATAACTTTCCTTCCAAGGAGTAAGCATCTTTTAATTTCATGGCTGCAGTCACCATCTGCAGTGGTGTTGGAGCCCAAAAAAATAAAGTCTGACACTGTTTCCACTGTTTCCCCATCTATTTC
>SJYC01145894.1:0-35039 GCA_006408675.1 Madoqua kirkii | reverse complement strand
AAAAAAAAAAGAAGAAGAAGTTACCTCCTGATACCGGCAAACCCAACTAAGTCCACTGGTCTCCCCTGGCCTAAAGCCTCTCAGTGGTCCATGTGGCAGGTGGGCAGATGCCGACTCTAGGCCAGGCTTGGTCACCTGGGTACTAGCACAGGGCAGCCCAGGTCCAACAGCGCCCTTGCAAGAAACTGCTCCTGAATTCTCCACTGAGACCTGCTGCTAAGCTGCTTCAGTCGTGTCTGACTCTGTGCGACCCCATAGATGGCAGCCTACCAGGCTCCCCCGTCCCTGGGATTCTCCAGGCAAGAACACTGGAGTGGGTTGCCATTTCCTTCTCCAATGCATGAAAGTGAAGTCGCCCAGTCATGTCCGACTCTTAGCGACCCCACGGACTGCAGCCTACCAGGCTCCTCCATCCATGGGATTTTCCAGGCAAGGGTACTGGAGTGGGGTGCCATTGCCTTCTCCGCTCCACTGAGAGACTCGGAGATAAATGCAAAGATCTGACACCCAAATAGTGTCAAAGAGCTAACATTTACTACGTTCCAGGCCCCATGCCAACCAGTTCATGTGGGTAAACTCATTTAAATTCTGACAGATAGATAGGCTGCTGTGACAAAGACATTCAACAATAACTCAGTGGCTTAAAAACGTTAGAAGTTTATTTCTCTTTCACGTAACATCTGAGGGAGTCTTCCCGGTCAGCGGGATGCTCTATTGCAGGCAGAGAGTCAGTGACCCTGGCTCTTCCCATCTTGTTTCTCTGTTGTCCCCCGAGATAGGGTCCTTGTCCTCCCAGGGGAAGCTGGGTCACCGTCAGGTCTGTCTGCAGCCAGCGGGGAAGAGAAAGAGGGTGTGGGGGAACATGCTGATTGCACGAAGGCCCCAGGCCTGGGACTCTCCTGCCGCGCCCCCTACTCACAGTCTGCTGTGAGCTTTGTCACCTGGCCTCACCTAACTGCAGGGAAGCTGAGAAGTGTATGCCCAGTGCAATTCTTTTACCTCAAAGAAGTGGGAAATGTGTTCTAAGAGACAACTGTCAACCACCGCAGCTCAGTTACACTCAGAGATGCTCATGTGTAGAAATGTTTGCCCCAGGTAACAGCCATACCATCTGACAAACTAATTTTAGCCATCGAGGTAGAACTGGATCCCCTTCAGAGAATATGTGTGTTTTGTATGTTTTATTAACAAAGATCAAAGGCGATGCAAGACTTAACCCAGAAGTATCGTTCTAACGGGAGGTGGGGATTTGGGCAGACCTTTTTGAACAGTATTATAATCCAGGTTTTAGAGTGAAGAGGCTTGGGTTTGAGTCCAGGACCTTCACTGAGGAAAATCACTGGGAACTTCCCTGGCGGTCATGGGGTTAAGACTCTGCACTTCCACCGCCGGGTCATGGGTTTGATACTTGGTCAGGGAACTAAGATCCCACATGCCACTTGGCATGGCCAAATAAATAATAAACACATTTTTTTTTTAAAGAAAAGAAAATCACTGAACCTCTCAGTTGTCAGTTCTCTGTAGAAGACAATCCAGGAACACAACTGATGTCTCACGGCTGTTACACTGAGTGGAGCTGTCACATGTCTGGGATTATTGTTGGTTGGAGGGGACCTATGCAGTCTACCACCAACGCTGCCCTTGGGAAACCCTGTCCAAGCTCTGGGCTTCAGATGAGTAGATTTCCAAAGGTGAGCCTGGAGAAATGTGGCAGGAACGCCTCTGCCTCTGCGTGTGTGTGTGTGTGTGAATGCACATGTGTGTATGTGTGAATGTGCGTGAATGCTTGTGTGTGTGTGCGCACGTGCATGCACGCTGCTTCAGCCACCTGGGCAGCTAGTCGTTTATCTACATGGATGACTTCATTTTTGATTGAGTTAACAAGTACTTATTGAACACAGTTTCCTGAAAGCCTGCTGTAAATTGGATGCTATACAGGAACACTATAAATTTTACAACCCGGTATTCTTCAAGAATTGGAATAGTACAAGCGATAACTGAGGAAGAAGGGGAGGACAGGGCAAACACTAGAGGAGCAAGAGGCTCCCAATGAGTGTGTTCACAATGAGACAAACCAATCCACTGTGCAAATTTCTAAAATATATAATCTGTTTAGTCAGAGCTGATGCTCATTACAACAGCTCACATTTGGTGAGAGCTTACTGAGTGCCAGACACAAAGCTAAGTGTTTTCAAGACACTATCTCATTTAACCTTGACAGCCCTGCAGACTGGTGTTCTTACTGTGGCACTGCCCTTAGTCCCATTTCACAGATGCAGAAATAGAGGCAGAGAGCCGTTAATCATCTCACTCAAGGTCACACAACTTGTAAACCGCAGGCTCAGGTCACATTGCCAGGCTTCCAAGATTGGGCCTCAAGGGGATGGAACCACATTCTGCTTTGATAACATTTAATAAATGTAAAGGCCCATCAAGGGAGAGAGACAAAGGCTGTAGTAAAGAGATCACCCGATCTCCTCCCAGGGATGGAATGTACCTTAGTCATCTCTGCCTAGCTTGGCCCAGAAAGAAGAGGGCACTTGGGAAGAAAGGACAATGCAGGCACACAAAGAAGGAGAGCTTCCAGAAACTGAGACTTCCCAAGGGCTCAGGCTCTGGCGCCGAAAGTGGTCTGCTCCTGCCATCTAGCCACACGTGGCCTCTTCGGCCGGAACGCAAGACGACCCAAGCAAGACATGAAGGTTTTCCTGGCAGATCTTCAGGATGACCAATGCCACTGGGTGCCCTTCTCTGTCACCCACTCTCCTTACACTTTTCTTGAATTTCCAGGGGCAGGATGGCCAGCTACCCCCCTGGATCAAGCGTTAGACTCTTTGCGATTTCCATCTCCCTCTCTACCTAACTAAGGAATTTTCTTACAATCCCATCGATATTCACTTCAGCATTTCTTACAGATTATTGTAATTTTCAGATGGCATCTTTCTGAGTAAATAAAGGAGATGCTTTCCAAAAAGGAAAGCAAATCTATTCCCACTTGAGGGATGAAGCTTGTATAAAGTACATTTCTGTCCTCAGGCTAACGTCTTTATGACTTTACAACACTAACCAGTTAGTATTGATGACAGATTTTTTTCTGGCCAAAAGCCATAACAGTCTACCTACGAGAAACTAGCATAGATTAGAACAAAGCCAGTGTAGGAAAGATTACCTGAAGATAAGAAAATAAATGAAGGATTCTAAGCAAATAATAAGTAGCCAAATATGTGCCGAGTAGATGAATAAACACACCTGTGTAACGCTTTTAAAAGAATGAACAAGGATGACAGTTCTCATAAAAGAATGTTCCCCGGCTTTTGAATATCAAAGACCAATAAATTTATTTGTTTTGTTTTTTTAAATTGGGAAGGGGAAGATCAATATAGGATCACTATCTTTTTATTTTGCCAGGTAAGGACATTTTAATAAAACTATCATCTCCACTATTATCCTTTCATGAGATAATAGGCCCTTTGACACCAGCAAAGTAAAAAGTTTATGAACACAGAATAAAAGGCAGTCTTTACAAAGAAAAAATCATGGGCACTTGGTATAGGGGTCCTACTTGTACATGATAGTCTCTCTCAAGCTAGTTTAAGTGGAAAGCAATAGATTATGGAGTCTAGAGAGTCCATGGAATCATTGGAAGGGCTGAAGGAATAGATAAATATGACTTCTAGTCCTGAGTCCCTGAACCCCATCGCAGTATCAGGCCACTGAGAGAGCTGCCAAGTTCGGAAGGTGCAGCCACAGCTGCTGGTTCCTGGACCACTTCCACTCCTCAAAAAAATCACCACCCTCTTGCCCCATTCAACACCCTACATTACATTATTCAAAACCAAGTCAAAGCCCCACCTGAGTTCAGCTGATCAGCAGAACTTGAGCACATCTAAAGGACTTCCCTTTTGCTCAAACGGTAATGAATCTGCCTACAAATACAGGAGACCTAGGTTCAATCCCTGGGTCAGGAAGATCCCCTGGAGAAGGGAATGGCAACCCACTCCAGCATTCTTGCCTGGAGAATTCCATGGACAGAGGAGCCCAGCTGGTTACAGTCCATAGAGCTGCAGAGTGGAACACTGTTGAGCAACTAACATACACATACAAGCACCTCTAGATCCCTATTTGCCAGCGAGTCTGGGAAGCATAAGTTTAGTTTTCAGCCTCTGCACTCCAGGAAGGCAAGTGGGGCTGGAGAAGGCGTTGAGTAGGTCAGTTCACTATTGCTGGCAAGCTTTTGCTGCATGCTCATGAACCGTGTCCAGTCTGATCCTGGATTGTGCAGGGATCAGAAAGATGCCTCGAGGGATGTGTGCAGTCTGCTTTATTGAGAAGATTCTGCAAGTCAGGGTATAAGGCTAACACCTGCTGAGGGCATGACCTTTTCATGAGGAAAGTGTGCTCCCTGGAGCCACAGCATTAACCACACCCTGGCTATTGTGGACATCTGTCAGATTCACAGCTTCCATCAACTTTGAGTAGCTTTTTCCATATTTGGGGATATCTGCATACAAGGAGTCCCTTCTTCCCAAGAGTAAATTTCCAAAGTCCTTTGTAGCTAGGATTCACCATGTGATCTGGGCTCTGACTCCCTGATGGCCCCCCTACACACACATACACATACACACTTGAGATCTGATTCAGAAATGGGTAGCAAGAAAAGGTGGGAAATGCATGGAGCTTCCATTTTTGCTGACATGGATGGCAGCAGAGGCCTCGGCTTTCAGAGGTGATGGTAAGATCTGGTTCCTGACTCAGAAGTAGCAGAAGTGGTGGCAGAAGAGGTTGCATAAAGTTGAAATTCTCTCTAGTGCTCAGTAGCAGCAGCCACAGTAACATCAGTTTCCTCCCCTTGGGCTGACGCTTCCACACAGGCCAACAGTCTGGAAGCTTAACTTCAATTATATTTTTCAGCCCTTCAAATGATTGTTTATTCTTCAGGTTAATGCCCCATCTGTAATCCCCAGTAAGAGTGGATTCTGTTGTCGGCAACTAAGAACCAATCTGATGTGCTGGAGCTGGTGAGCCAGGAATACCTGACTCTGAATCCATCCTTCAGTACCATACTGCCATCTGAGCCGTTCTTACAGCACACAGTGTCTGCCTGGACCGATCTCCTACTTCCCTCTCGACTCAGATGCAGAGAGATAGAAGGTAAGTGCTCATCTCTGACTCCCACCATCCCAGGAACTTCTAACAAACAGTGCTCTTCTTCACTGATTTTTTTATAACTAACACTTTGTACAGGGCAGGTGTTCAACAAATGTTTGATGAATTAGTGAATAGGCAAGTATACTATAAAGTTATTCCCAGCTGGATCCATAATACAGATCTTCACTGTCCATCATGGTACCCACTAGCCAGACATGCCTACTAAGCCCTTAAAATGTGGATAGTGCCCCTGAGGAACTGAATTTTCATTTTATTTTAATTGTTTGAAAATTTTTAGTTCATACTTCATTTCTGGAAAACTTTCAGCTCACTTAACTTGCGTATGTAAATGTACTTTTTCAGCTGTAATTTTATGAAAGCTAAATACAGACCTGCCTCTTAAGAAACCTATATGCAGGTCAGGAAGCAACAGTTAGAACTGGACGTGGAACAACAGACTGGTTCTGAAAGGAAAAGGAGTATGTCAAGGCTATATTGTCACTCTGCTTATTTAACTTATAAGCTAGGCATGGAAGAAATGCCAGACTGGAAGAAGTACATCATGAGAAATGCCAGGCTGGAAGAAGCTCAAGCTGGAATTAAGACTGCCGGGAAAGATATCAATAACCTCAGATATGCAGATGATACCACCCTTATGGCAGAAAGTGAAGAGGAACTAAAAAGCCTCTTGATGAAAGTGAAAGAGGAGAGTGAAAAAGTTGGCTTAAAGCTCATCATTCAGAAAATGAAGATCATGACATCTGGTCCCATCACTTCATGGGAAGTAGATGGGGAAACAGTGGCTGACTTTATTTTGGGAGGCTCCAAAATCACTGCAGATGGTGACTGCAGTCATGAAATTAAAAGACGCTTACTCCTTGGAAGGAAAGTTATGACCAACCTAGATAGCATATTCAAAAGCAGAGACGTTACTTTGCCAACAAAGGTCCATCTAGTCAAGACTATGCTTTTTCCAGAGGTCATGTATGGATGTGAGAGTTGGACTGTGAAGAAAGCTGAGTGCCAAGGAATTGATGCTTTTGAACTGTGGTGTTGGAGAAGACTCTTGAGAGTCCCTTGGACTGCAAGGAGATCCAACCAGTCCATTCTAAAGGAGATCAGTCCTGGGTGTTCATTGGAAGAACTGATGCTAAAGCTGAAACTCCAATACTTTGGCCACCTCATGGGAAGAGTTGACTCGCTGGAGAAGACTCTGATGCTGGGAGGGATTGAGAGCGGGCAGAGAAGGGAACAGAGGATGAGATGGCTGGGTGGCATTACCGACTCAATGGACATGAGTTTGAGTGAATTCTGGGAGTTGGTGATGGACAAGGAGGCCTGTTGTGCTTCAATTCATGGGATCACAAAGAGTTGGACACGACTGAGTGACTGAACTGAACTGAAAACAGATCATATATTTCCATTGAAAATTTAGCACATTTTATATAAAATACACACCAGTTTCCAAATACTTTATGAAACAAGAATGTAAACTAGTCTATTAATAATTTTTATATTGATTACATGTGGATATTATACTATCCTAGACATATTAGGTCAAATGAAGTGAAGTAAAAGCCACTCAGTTGTGTCTGACTCTTTGTGACGCCATGGACTGTAGCCCACCAGGCTCATCTGCCCATAGGATTCTCCATGCAAGAGTACTGACGTAGGTTGCCATGCCCTTTTCCCGGGGATCTTCCCAACCCAGGGACTGAACGCAGGTATCCTTCACTGCAGTCACATTCTTTATCTGAGCTACCAGGGAAGCCCAGGATTAATGAAATGTATTATTCAAACCTGACTTCATCGGTTTCTTTTTACATTTTTTGATATGACTGCTAGAAAATGTAGGCTTCACAGTATGTGGCTTTCGCAGTATTCTGAGGGGCATCTTGGATCTGACCTTCGCACGAATGTCATTCGGAGGCAGACAGGGGGCCAACGATGCGTGTTGCCTCTGGGCAGTGCAGCCTCTAACCCTGCAGACGTGGACCTGACCTTTAGTTCATTCCCCGCTGGACTCTGAACCCAACAGGTGAAAGTTCAGGCATGGGGTTCTACAACATGCATGAGAGAAGTCACAAATCTGGTATTTTTAGAGACCAGAGAGGTAACCTACCTGGGAAAGGGCCGGAGATAGGGCCACAAGTAGTGACCAACTGCTCTACTTAAAGGCAATACACAAAGAAAAATCCCCAAGTGGATATTCCCTGGGTCTCCCATGTGCCGTCTGCACAGGACCGTAAAACCCAAAGAGGCCCTTTGAGAGCCTTGAACATGGTCGCTTCATCCCAGTGTAGAGACTGAAGCCAGAGAGGGAAGAGCCAGGCTAATTAGCACTAGAATTGCTAAGTGTCCCAACGCCATCGGAACGTGCCTTCTCTTGGCTTTAGGTATTGGTAAATATGTGCCAACTGGGTTTGATTGAGAAAGGAAAGATCCACCTTACAGGCATCAGGCAGCTTGCCACCTACCTCAAGATTTCCAAGACTCCATTTCCCAGCTCTGTGAGCCCATCCTGATGGATTAAGGCTGTGGCCAGAAGGCAGTCTCTCGCATCCTAGAACTGTCTTCCACAACATCCCCCACAGCTTTTATTCACAATTCCACAAGACATAAAACCCCTAAAGTGACTTGTTCCAGGGTAGGGAGTAACACAAAATAAAGATGCCTTCGGCTGGTGTAGAAAACTAGGAAGAAACAATAGGTGATGAGGGGGGAAGGGCACCAGACTCCAGGTGAGAAAGACACTCTTAGTCAATCCTGAGCCAAATGAAGACAGAGAAGGCCAAGGTGCCAGCCTGGAGTAGCTGGCATCCCCTAGTGGGGTAAGAGGACTAACAGGATGGATGGGGTTAGGGGAGGAGGGAGACAGTGGGGTGGTAGGCAGTGGGAGGGTCCCAACCTGAAGGCTTGCTTCTAACAGAATGGAAAGCAAACCTCCCTAATCTACCATTCTGGCCCCAGATGATATTCATACTAGCAGTACAATCTACAAAACACTTCTCTCCAGCCTGCTCCCATCGGTACAGCTTTACCACATAAAATCATTCCTATCCACATCTGAATTTACCAATCCAAGCAAAATACAGTTAGTAACAAAGAAAGGCAATTTTCATATTTTATTATATAATATTGTTCATCATAGAAAAAGCTGTAATATTTTTTAATTAAATACAGAAGCAAATTGTTAGTGTTGCCAGAGAGATCATTTGCCTGCTCTTGAAAAATTTAACAACACCTATTTGCCAACAAAAGAACTGCTTGAATAGAGTCAAATCCTTTGTTCTCCTTTCAGGACCCAGCCTACTGATTTATTTTCTATACAGTGTCTAACACACAGTAGGTGCTGAATAAATAATTTACTAAATGGAACGTTCTTTAATCCCTATCCTCTCTCTCCTGACCCTAAACTGGATCCTGACTCATACAATAAAGGACTTCCCGGTGGCTCAGACAGTGAAGAATCCGACTGCAATGTGGGAGACCTGGGTTCAATCCCTGTGTCTGGAAGATCCCCTGGAAAAGAGAGTGGCAACCCACTCCAGTATTCTGGCGTGGAGAGGTCCATGGACAGAGGAGCCTGGTGGGCTACAGTCCATAGGGTTGCAAAGAGCCAGGCACAACCCAGTGACTAACACTTTCTTCTTTCACAAGATAAAACCCCCACCCATCGATTCCTAGGGCAGTCTGGTGTCTTTCAGTAGACTTAATACTTATCCATGGTCTCGAGACATTTGCCTGAGAGAAATGACTGACGGTTTCAGAGAGAAAAAGAAACACACAAGGGCAAGCACAGTAACTAGGCAAAAACAAAAAGATGCCCAGACAAGCAGTGACCGAGAGATTCAGGCACGAAGCCACTGCAGGGGCCAGCAACAGCAAAATGCAGTCAGAGAGACTTAAAACGCACACAGTTTGAGATAAAGAGATTAAAAGGTTGGGCAACAATAATAATCTTGAAAGTTTCTTTCCAGCTTTAACATTTCATGACAGAGATAATGGCAGAGAGAGAGGAGGACAAGCCAAGAATGAGTGGACAGAGACAAAGGAAGTCAGGGGAGACAGGCAGATCAGCTGCTGTGACTGCCCATCTCTAGATCTGGCCTTGAACTCTGGTCCTGCCCTCGCCTCACACTCACCGTGCTGGGCTCCTTGATGCCCAGCAACCATGTGCATTAGGGTCCTACTAAGTCCAGTCACATCTCTTCCTTTCTCCACCTGAAGATCTCTGAGCCACTCTGCAAACCACCTCTGCAACATCCTTCACAAGGCTTTCTCACTGCTCCAGCCCATCCTCAGCCCCCTCCCTTCCCAACTCCTTATGCTGGTACACTTTATATGACACTCATATCCCTAACCGCAGGGCAAGCGCTGGGAGTTTGCCCTCAGCTCCTCCGAAGGCATCTTGGTTCCCTCAAGAGGGGTTTCAGTTCAGTTCAGTTCAGTTCAGCTGCTCAGTCGTGTCGGGCTCTTTGCGACCCCATGGACTCCAGCACGCCAGGCCTCCCTGTCCGTCACCAGCTCCCGGAGTTTACTCAAACTCATGTCCATTGAACGGACGATGCAATCCAGCTATCTCATCCTCTGTTGTCCCCTTCTCCTCCTGGTCTTCAATCTTTCCCAGGGGGGTTTCGCAAGGGTCCATACCCGACCTCATTTATTCCAGGACTTCCCATGATACCCAGTCCAATGCTGAGTATCACTTAAGTGCTCGACGAATACTCCGCGGGCTAACTAGTCCCCAAGGAGTGCCAACAGGGCAGTCTAACAGTGCACTGGTCTATTAAACAGCTTCCCGGAGGCCAGCCAAGATGGGGCCATCTCCTGGGCTCCTGCGCCCCCTGCTGGCCAGGAAGGGCTCTGCACACAGGACGAAGCGGGCCGGAAGGGCGGTCCCGAAAGGCGCGGGCTCACAGTGGCGTCCGGCCTTAATGTGGCCCCGAGGGAACCACGCGAGGGTCCTGATGAGGTCCGTGGGTCCAGCCAGGAAGAGCAGCTGTTTTTCTTCCTGGGTTTCGGGGCACATCATCCACGGCCTCCCGGGGGACAGAGCCGCACCCTGCGCCGTAGCGGGGCGCTCAGAGCTTCTCGTCCAGCTCCAGGCCGTGGTTCTCCTGGGCACCAGCGCGCAGCTGGGGTGGGCTGCCGCTTTGCGTCCCGTTCAGGTAGTTCTGGATGACGGAGGCGCAGTCCAGCCGCTCCATGAGGGTCATGAGGTAGTGCAGCTCCTGGAGGCTGCCATTCTGCTCCTCAAATAGCTCCAGGACGGCTGCCGCGGGGCTGCGCTGACAGGACATGAACCTGGCCGGGAGGAGAGGGCGCCGAGGGTGAGAGGAGGGAGGGGCCCCTGCCCCCAGCTCTGGCCCTCATCATGCCTTCTTTCAGGGCACTCTAGATGGGGGGAGGACCCAGGACTTTGAAATCAGAGATTGCCTGGGTCACATCTGAGATTGCACTGGCTCAAAGTCTCCTCTCTAGGCTTGTTTTCTCTTTTCTCACACCAGGGCTTGGATGAGAAGACCTCTGAGGATACAGAATATCCATCTGCGATGTTCTGTGTTTGCCATCTCTGCGCCCTACCCCCACCCTCCCTCTCTCCCAGGCCACATCCTGCCCACCACCAGGGAAATAGTTCTTCCTACCCATGGCCCTCCCCTGCTCAAAACTCCTCCAGAGCCTCTTTCACCTGCTAACCAAGCCCACTCTCCTGACTTCCCTGCCCACCCACCATTTGGCCTTGCCGTGTTTTTCTGACCTTTTCTCCTGGCTCCCATCCTGAACCTTTCTTCCCACCTTAAGCATACCAGACCTGCAGTTGACCCTCTGGCCCCCTCCCCAAGTTGACCCCCTACTTCCCTACCACCTGAAGCACTTGTTCCCACCTCAGGTGGAGGAGAGCATTCTGCACCCCTTAGTCCAGACTCCCATTAGGCTTTATTATTCTTTATTTGAGATATATAGTTGACTCTCGAACAACACCACTTTGAGCTGTGTGAGTCCACTTCCATGCAGATTTTTTCCAACAGTAAATATTACAGTACTACATGGTCCTTGGTTGGCTGAATCTGTGGAGGCTGAACTGTGGATGTGGAGGGAAGCTGTAAGTTATACTAGGATTTCAACTGCATGGAGGGTCACCCCTCTAACCTCTACGTTGTGCAGGTCAACTGTAATTGACGTAAGTCTTCATTATTCTTGCTTAGCCATTTTGTACCTGTTTCCAACTTGCCTCACAATACCAGGTACATAAAAATAATGTGAAAGGAACACATACCTTGATTTTTTTTTAAGCTCTCTGTATCCCTTAGTACAGAGTGACCTCCCTGGTGTTGGGACCATATTTTATTCATTCTGTATCCCAGTGCTTAGTATAATTTTTCCAGGATTAGTAGGTACTTGATAAATGTTTAATAAAAGAGTGGTTTTATTTTTTGCTTTTGAGGGAGAATTTTTATTTATTTATGCCACACCCTATGGCATGCAGAATCTTAATTCCCTAGCCAGGAGTTGAACTCACATCTGCAGTGGAAGCAAGAGTCTTAACCACTGAACCACCAGAGAAGTCTCTGAAGTGGGTGATTTTAAAATCTACCTTGTTTAAGGATCCAGCTCTCATCCTATCTCCTGGGTGTGGTCTTTGACCACTGTTGTCATCATCTGAGTGCTGGAGCGCAGCTCAGAGTTGGTCTCTCATCTCTCTATGCAGCGCATAGCTGCACTGCCTGTTTTGCCAGTGTTTATTGAATTACCATGTGCCATGCATTCAGCTACAGGCTTTACACACATTATCCTGTAGTCTTCCATTCTGCCCCTCAGGGCATAGCATGTCAAGCACTCGGTATGTACCAGTGACTTACATGTGAACTGATTCATTGTTAAATATTTACCGAGCCAATATTTATGTACTGCACACTGGCCATGAACCAGGCATTGCTCTAGGTACCAAGAATACAGTGATAAACAGAAAGATGTCCAGAACCTTCCTATGGAGTCCCTCTGACTTCCCCTGGTCCTCTCCCCTGGCCTTTTCCTCTCTCACCTGTCATGTCCTCTTCTCTCTGAAGCCATGAGAACAAGGACTGCTGGACCCAAACCAATGAGATCATTGCCAATGAAGTCAATTCTCTTCTGGGAAGTGGGTGGGGAGTAGCCACTCCCTGACTTTTAAGTCACTCTCGTGTGAATGGTACAGTCTCTAAGGGGTCCTGAGAACCCCCACCAGTCCACCCTCTGCTCCCACGTGCACACTCTATCCCTCTTACCGGATTTTCATACCGCAGAGCCCCAGGTGGGAAGCCAGTCGCCGCCAGTCATTGCCAGTGATGCTGTTTGGCTCCAACAACATCTGCAGCTGCTCGAAGAGCTCTGGGGGCAGCCTGAGTGGGAAGAAAGGGTGTCCTTGAAGGGGAGATTCAAAAGGCCCAGCCTGGTTCCACAGATACCTCAATGCTGTGCTCGCCCTGCAAGCCCAGGGACAGCAATCCCAAACATCCCCCACCCCCCACAGCAGCCCAAGCAACCCCCACCTCACCTATTGCAGGGGGGTGGCTGGGTGACTGGGGGTGGGGCTGCCCAGGATTCCTCCTCTGATGCCTGGAACCTGAGGATTTCCATGTACTTGGTCTCCAAGCCCTGAGCCAACAGAGGGGCAGGGAACACACTTAGGGATCATGAGACGTCCCGTGAGCAAAAAGCCAGGGCACCCACCTCCTCCCTCCCATCTCTGCTTCAGCCAGGAGACACAGCCCCACCCTAACCAATACCCCAACCCCAGAACCTTCAGCCTTGAGTTTGCTCACTGAGCTCTTTGGGACCTGGGACATGAAGACCAAACAAGGTACATCCTAGGGTACCAGGAGAAGTGGGGTCAAGGGCAGGGGAGGTCATCTAATAATAGAGATGCTGAACTCAGGCATACGTGCCCCCTTCCTCCATTGTTCTCCTTGGTTACTCCTTCCTGAAGGATACCTTGAGGGATATCTGCCTAGTCTCCAATAAGATGCCACATGGTTCCCCAAAGATTCCCCTGATTTCTTCGTGTCTTCCCGCAGGAGGGCGGGATCTCTAATTTCTATCCCACCTACTCAAGCCCCTCCTCCTCCTGGGTCATTCTCCACCTGAAGATACACAGCACTGTCTCCCAGATGCAGACAGTCTGTCCAGAAAGAAAGCACTTCTCTTTGATGCCCAAGTTCCTCCAGGTTGGAAGAAACCCCTACAGGGTTCATGTAGGTTCTGGTTCTTTTACCCTCTGACTAAATTCACCCATGGATGGACAGGAGAGTCAAAGATGGGGCGTCACTTGGAGGCCAGACAGTCTCTGCCCCTGGAAGAATGCCCTCTTCATCTCTTGGCTGTGTGATCAGAGCCACACTTGCTGGGCACCAGACCCTCGCCTACCTCATCCACCACTCCCCTAGCCCTGCCCTTCCTCAGCCCCTCCACACCAACTCACATCCTGGTAGGTGTGCATGGTGACGATGATCTCATTGGTCAGCGCTGAGCAGTCCTCGTTCTCATTGGCTACAAAAAAGGAGATGTAGCAGGTGAGGGAGGAACAGGCCCAGGAGAGGAGAGGAGGACAGCAAAATAGACTTGCACAGAAAGACTTTGGAACTCGGAAGCAGCTGTGCCGGCCACCCCATCTTTCTCTCTGCAAAGATCTGCTATGGCCCCTATCGTTCAAGAGAAGGTCTGCACGCGTGGCCGAATGAGGCACTGCAGGGCTCCAGGGTAACCAGGAGAGGGGAGGGGAGGGGAGGAGGGGGACATGGGGCTCCCAGGCTACCTGCTTTTCTCCGGAAGCAGAAGGAGCGGAAGGGGCACTTCCCGTGCCAGATGTGCAGGTGTGGCACGAGCTGACAGCTGCTGTCGTCCACGTTCTCCCAACCTGCAGAGAGCAGAGGGCCTCAGGAGGGTGGCCTTCGTTTAAGGGGAGGTCAGGACAGGAGCAAAGGCAGGAGGGTGACTCCAGTGGGTGGCAGGTCCCAGGGCCTGGGCGGGGACCCTGTGGGTGGTCTTCCTTCTTCCAGCACACAGACCCACACCGCCACCCTTCCACCTTCCCATCCAACCCCCATCCTCCCATCCTCTGTCCACACCCGACAACCACACCCTTGGCCCCATGGACAATTCCCGCAGCCAACCCACAAAGGAACGAGGGCGGAGAAGACTGGGCTTCCTCCTCTGACATGGGCTCAACCAGGCAGGACCACAGACGCCTCCTCCTCCCTTCCTGCCCCTGCGGAGGCAACATCTCTCCTCCCACTGCCCACCAGCATCATCTGTCCTCCCATGGAGGGACCAGGGCTGAGTGCAGCAGAGGGAGGTATTAAGCAAAGCCTGGGGCTCCAGGAGGCTGCAGGAAGAGCCAGAAGCACCCCCTTCCTTCGCTCCCCCGTCAAGGCTGCTGCATGCCCAGAAGTCTCAAAAAGAAACTTGAGGCACCCAGATTCCCACCTCAGAGAAGGCCTCCCTCCATGGGGCTCCCAGATGTGCTGTCCCCCGGCCCGGCCTCCCTCACCCTCTGAGATGTATTTGAGTTTCAGGCACTGGTCTCCTCGGGCCCCGGTGAAGTCGAAGAGCTGGCAGGGCCCGCGCAGGCGCCCACCGTGCGGCTGCTCGTTGGTCACAGCCCACTGCAGGGCACAGGGCGTGTTGTTGAGGAAGTAGACACGCAGCTGCAGGTGGGACTGCCCCGGGGCCAGCGGCGAGCAGAACACAGCCAGCTGCAGCCACTTTCGGGCTTCCCGGCCCACCGGCGCCTCCAGCACACAGGTGTAGAGGCTGCGGAGAGAGGCATGGCAGGGACCACGTGCGAAGGGACCGGAGAGGCCGGGACACCAGCCCACCTGCCACCCGGCTCCCACCGCACCAGGGGCCTCTGTGGGGGCCTCCAGGGAGGAAAGGAGAACATTCCCAGCCATGTAGGGAAGAACTAGGGGGGAGGGATTGGCCAGAGGGACGGAATGTGAGTCATGCCAGTGACTGTCCCTGTGTCAGTGTAGGAAAGATGGAAGCTGAGCTTCGGGCCACCGTGCATGGCCCTGCTCTGGTCATAGTGGCAAGGAGACTGGGAGGCAGAGGGTCTAGGATCCTAGAAGGACAGAGCCAAGGACAGACATGACATGGACGGAGTCTTAGAGAACTGGAAGGGGTAACGTGCCCTAAACAGCAGGGAGCAGCCCTGAGCCAGGGCACAGAGACAGCAATATTAGAGACAGAGGTGGAGACAGGACAGGCCCCTCTAGACAGACGACCAGGGCTGAGCCAGACCTTTCTAGACAGACAGAGGGACCATGGGGGGATGCACAGTCCTGGATGGGGTGGGAGCAAGGTAAGCAGCCATAGGCACTGGGACAGAGGGAGTGGGGAAGGATGGGGGATACGGGCTTTGCAGGCCAGCTTGGACAGAATAAGAGGCAGTCCCCACAGAGAGGTGAGGACGAGGCAGGCAGAGACGGGGCGGGAAGTCCAGGCTTACAGGCGGGCACCCACCTGAAGTGGGAGAGGTGGATGCGACATTCATCCCGGGAGGTGTGGTCTCCTGGCCGCCCCAGCGGCTTCCAGGCCTTGGCGTCCAGCAGGGCGGTGTTGCTGCTGTAGGTGCGGGCCTGGCTGGGCTGCTGGGCACAGTGCTTGAAGGTGAGGGTGCAGGGCTTCAGGAAGGAGGCCCCGTGGGGGCCACACGCCACCACGGGGCTCACCAGCCCCTGAGCCCGGGACAACGAGGGGGCATCCGTCAGGTCCCACACCAGAGTCAGCGACACCCGCTCCTGGCGGCCCACGGACACAGCACCTGGGGAGGACGGAGAGCTGAGGGGGGCCTGGCAGGCAGGCACACCCCTGCCGCAGGAGAGGAGGTGGGCCGGGAGTCCCGGAGAGGGGACGCCGCAGGACACACAGGGCGGGGGGAGTGTGGAGGAGAACAAGTGGGTGGTGACTGACTTGGGATGGAACCACAAGCAAGTCGTCCCCCTCCTCCGAGAGATGCTTCGAGCTCACTCAGGCCCTTGTGTGAATTTACAAAGGGTGCTCTTCCTCCAGACACTTCACTTTCCTTTTGGGGAGAACTGTCATAACAGACTGTTCATTAGAACAAGGCCCTTTGCCTCCACCTGCCATGAAACTGTCATTAAAATGTGTAGTATATCCATCTTTGGAGTCAAGAAAGACATACACGAAACATACAATTTTCAAAATTTGAAGGTGTCTCTGAATGGTGCTCTCTCAGGGTTGGAGCCCCTGTCTAATACATAACATGAACAGCTGTAGGCTGAGAAGGGAGCTGGGTGCTGTTACCTGGAGGGATGAGCAGGGAAATGCCTGTATCCTGGAGCATTAGGCAGCCACCGCGGTGGTCCACCTCTCGAGCAGAAAACACCAACAGTTTGTGCATCAGCTGCCGGATGACGGTCTGGCCTTGGGTGGGCGTGTGCAGTTCCTGATAGAAGGTGGCCACCTCCTGCAGCGTGGCCGGTGGGCCTGCCCTGGAGGACTCATCTTCTGGTAGGGGAGTGGGAGGGGGCGCTGGCTCCTCTTGGCTCTCCAGCTCCCAGCAGGCCCCCAGCAGCCAGCGAGGACTGCGCCATCGAAGGCACTGGACCAGGAGCACGGCACTCGCCACCGGAACCCCCACCAGCAGTAGGAACTGGGCGGGCTGGAAGGAGCTCTCATAGGAGCACATCCGCCTAGTCGCTCAATGCTGCTGGTTGCCCTGCACCTGCGCGCCAGCCGAGGCCAAGGGCCTGGGGGGGAGAATCAGTGTCACATGAGCCGTCGGAGGCTAAGACCTGGCCTCTAAGTGGCTGTAGTGAGGAGGGAGTAAATTGTCTTTATCCCAGCATACCCCATGCACCCCAGTCAGATCAATTTCCTTAACAGAACTTCACTGATCTCTGCCTCCCTCCCTGTCTCTCTCTTTCCCTCTCTCTCCCTTAAGATCCTGCCGTGACTCCCCATGACCTAATTAATTTCACCTCTCACTAGACAGAAAGACCTTGGGTTTGGAGTTAGAGGATGTGAGTTCACATGGCACTTGGTCACTGCCTGAGTGAGCTTGTCCTGTTGTTTAACGTACCTCCATTTCTAGCTCTATCTAAATAGAGCCCTTGATCTCCCTGGGCCGACAGAAAGTGAAAGAAAGAAAGTGAAGTCACTCAGTCACGTCCAACTCTTTGTGATCCCATGGACTGTAGTCTACCAGGCTTCTCTGTCCATGGGATTTTCCAGGCAAGAGTACTGGAGTGGGGTGCCATTTCCCTCTCCAGGGGATCTTCCTGACCCAGGGATCAAACCCAGGTCTCCTGCATTGCAGACAGACGCTTTACCCTCTGAGCCACCAGGGAAGCCCATGGAAAGTCTTAAAATAGAAAAGCAAAGACTTTGCTGGTGGCACAGTGGGTAAGAATCTGCCTGCCAATGCAGGGGACATGAATTTGATCCTTGATCCATGAAGATCCTGAACCCAAGCTCTAGAGCCCTCAGCTGCAACGAATGAGCCCTTGCACTACAACCACTGAAGCCTGCGCACCTAGAGCCTGTGCTCAGGAGCCAGAGAAGCCGCTGCAGTGAGAAGCCTGTGCACAGCAGCCTGAGTATCTCCCAGGCTCCACCACTAGCGAGAGCCCAAGCACAGCAACGAAGACCCAGCACAGCCAAAACTAAATGAATGCATGGATAAAAATAAATATGGCAGAGTGTCAACAAAGGTATATATATGCAAGAAGGATTTTTTAATAGAAAATGAAGTCACAAAGGGCTAGACATCTTCTGATCTCATTAATGTAGATAGTAAAACTAGATGAAGTGTAGATATATATTTATGGGTATGTATATGTAAGTGAGGAGAAGGCGATGGCACCGTACTCCAGTACTCTTGCCTGGAAAATCTCATGCACGGAGGAGCCTGGTGGGCTGCAGTCCATGGGGTTGCTAAGAGTCGGACATGACTAAGCGACTTCACTTTCACGCATTGGAGAAGGAAATGGCACCCTGCTCCAGTGTTCTTGCCTGGAGAATCCCAGGGACGGGGGAGCCTGGTGGGCTGCCGTCTATGGGGTCGCACAGAGTCGGACACGACTGAAGCGGCTCAGCAGCAGCAGCAGCATATGTAAGTGATGATGGGCTTCACAGGTGGTAGAGAACCTGCCTGCCAGTGCAGGAGACAAGAGACACAAGTTCGATCCCTGGGTTGGGAAGGTCCCCTGGAGGAGGGCATGGAAACCCACTCCAGTGTTCTTGCCTGAAGAATCCCAGGGACAGAACAGTGTAGCGGGCTACAGGCCACAAGGTCGCACAGAGTCAGACACGACTAAAGTGACCTAGCATGCACACATGCACGCATTTAAGTGATAGAGAAAGGTCTGGTGCAGAGCTGTGTAATAAAAAACATAATGTGAGCTACAGATGTGCTTTTACACTTTCTAGAGTCTACCTTAAAAAGTCAAAAGAACCAGGAGAAATTAATTTTTAATATATTTTATGTAACCCAATATATTCAAAATAATATGTTGACAGATAATCAATGTAAATTTATTGCAATATTTTACATTCTTTTTTCATTACAAGTCTTTGAAGCCCATGTGTATTTTACACTCACAGCACATTGCAATTGATATTCTGTCTACTTCAAGGACTCAGCAGCAACATGTTCTAGTGATTCCTGCCTTGGACACACAAGTCTGGGAGGACAACCTCCAAACTACACCTATTGGTTGTCACTGAAAGAGATGAGAAACTGGGGGAGCTGGAAGGTGTGAAAGAGGACTTTCTATTTTCTTAAACCCTTTTGCTGTAGTCTTTGAATTTTTCACAGACTTGTCTTTCTATTAATCTTGTAATTCTTTGTAAAAACTATTAAAAGTGGGAAAAAGCAGCCTCGCAGACTGATGATGAGGATGGCATGAGATCATGTGAAAATCACTTGTAGATGATAAACCCTGCCCAAATACATGTGTTTTATCTGTGCCCCTCCTTCTGCTAGAAAGGTCAGAGGGTAACTAACAGGGACATTTTATATATATATGTATATGTATATATATATATATGTATATGTATATACATACATATACATACAGGGACATACCTATATATATGTGTGTATGTATATTCTACAAGAGTAACAAAAGTTAAAAGTGGAAGCAGAAAGAGAAAGAAAACCCAAAGTAAGGGTCTCCAGGTGAGCTCCACCAGGTTCCAAGGGTCAGATGGGGGCCTGTGCTGTCCAGCAGCATCCCCCTAAAGATTCCAGCTCTTGGGACTTCCCTGGTGGTCCAGTGGTTAAGAATCTACCTTGCACTGCCAGGGCTTGGGTTCGATCCCTGGTTGGGGAAACTAAAATCCCACAGGCCACAGAGCCCACTAGGCCTGCGTGCCCCAACTGGAGAGTGTAAATGCCCCAACTACAGAGGCCACATGCCCCAGCTAAGACCTGATGCAGCCAAATAAATAAACAATAATTTTTTTAAAAGATGCCAGCTCTTCCCCAGGTCTTCTCCTCCAACTTATCCTCTTCCTCTCTTAATTTCCACCCTCAGCATGGCTGAGCTCTGCACACCTGGTGAGGTCTAAGCTTTGGCTCTGTTCCTGCTATCCTCTGCTTCACGCTGAAACCCTCTGCCTCCTTCACTGCCTGGACCACTCTTGCTTAGTATTGCCCCCTGCCAGCCCCCACTCACCAGCCCTTGACTGTTTCGCCCTCCCTGACCACCATCCTCCCACCGTACTGTTTATTTTAATTTTTTTCTTGGCCACACCGCACAGCATGTGGTATCTTAGTTCCCTGTTCACGGATGGGACACACATCCCCTGCATTGAAAGCTCAGAGACTTAACCGCTGGACTACCAGGGAAGTCCATCCTGAGTAATTCTTGATCACATGCTCTCCTGTATGGACTTCCACCCAAATGAGCAATTTCTGAACACCCTCTGTGGCCCAGGCATTGTCCTGACACAATGACATCTTAATCAGCTCTCAAAGAGCTTCTGAGAGCATGGGATTCATTTACTCCGAGGTTGAGTTCTGTGAGACACCACATCCTCCTTCTGAGTCCCCAGGGTCCCCATGGTTGATCCCCTAGGATCTGCCCTGGTGAATTATTCCCTCACTCACACGTTGTGGCTCAGCTAGTAAAGAATTCACCTGCAATGCAGGAGACCTGGGTTCAATCCCTGGGTTGGGAAGAGCCCCTGGAAAAAGGATAGTCTACACACTCCAGTATTCTGGCCTAGAGAATTCCATGGACTGTATAGTCCATAGGGTCACAAAGAGTTGGACACGACTGAGCTAATTTCACTTCACACGCCTAACCCTGACCTGAGGCCGTGCCCCCAGGCACCTGCTCCACGTTCTTTCTTCCTTCTCAAGACCCATGAAACCTAAACCACCTTCCCAGCTTCCCCTGGCCAGGGCCTAAAGCTCCTCTGTATCCTCAGGATGGAGCCCTGGGGTGGGATCTATTTCCCCCATGTCTTCATTGAAAATATAGACAAGAAGGGAAGGCATGACACTGCTCCCTCGGTCTTAACATCTAACCCTGCAGACGGTGGCCCTGGCCAGGCACATGAGTGGAGTAAGTGAGCTGGCAATGCCTGAATCTGGCGGAGATGGGGATCAGAGCCACAGGCTTCCCTTTATGTCCCATTCAATCCTTGCAGTCCTTCCGCAGTAAAGATAATTGGAATTATAACTGTAATAATAATAGCTAACATCCACAGAGCCAGGGTGTTACAGCGCTCTACGTGGCCCAGCTCATTTGATCCTCACAGCAGCTTTATGAGCTAGCTGTTATTTTTATCTCATTTCCCAGATAAGGAAGCCAAGTTTCCTCCCCCAGTGAGGGCAGAGGATGGATTATTAAGCTACAACTGAAGGCAGAAGGGAAGGATGAGCAAGGATGACAAGAGCTTCCAGAAACACTCCCTTTCTCTCTCTGCCCCTTCCTTTCCCCCGAGGTCTCTTCCTTTTCACTTCTAGAGGAATTGAAGTTGAAAGAAAAAGAAATGAAAATAAATAAAAGGAAAAACAAACATAAGGAACTAAAGGCACATCCTTGGTGCCACAGCGAGTGACACTCTCGCCTACCCCCTGCCCACCGAGGCACCAGCAGCAGGAGATGGGCCAGCCGTAGGGAAAGAAGGAGGGGCTCACTCTGTTTCTATAGCAACAGCTTTTCCAGGGTCTCCAAAGGCCAGAGTGCAAATCCCCTCCACCCCATTGGGTGGTGCAGCAGAGTCCCTTGTCCTACCTTCCAACCTGGAGGGCCTCTCAGAGGAGCCAATTCATTACCTGGCCTGGAGCAGATAACTCCTCCCTCCTCCCAGCTCCCTTTCTGCCAGGCTGACAGCTCTCCGGACTGCGTTGGTCCTCACCTCATCTTTCTCTTTGCGCCCAGGAAGGGAAAGGGTCCCGAATGGTAGCTGCAGACTGGACCCTTCCACTCCCATGGCTGACCCTTTGGTACCCAGCTCTCCAGTAAGTCCTGCCCCAGACTCTGGGTCATCCTGGGTAGCACTTTCCCAAGATGAGAGTCTTTTAGGATGTGCCATCACCTGTCCCTAGGGAGTTGCTTCCTCCAGCACAAGGATCCAGGCTCCTGCTGCCAAGTTCTGCTCGTTTTCTTTAAGGAAACTCTCAACCCCTCTCCCACATCAGTGCTTCTTATTGGGTCTACTGCTGAAAGATCTCCAATTACACATAAAACGCGTACCAGGATAGTGAGTCCCAGCCTAAGTCATGGGCTGCATTCACCGAGTGCCTCCCCTGGTCCTCACACCCACTGGGCTGTGGCCCTCTGCCAAGCCCCTGCCTTCTCCCTCCTCCAGCACCGGGTCTCCACACCTGCCAGCCTCACCTCAGATGGCCTAGCTCCACCCAGGGCCCCAGGTAGCCCCATCTTAACGCTCAGCCCACCCCCGGCTGCCCCAGGGGGTGCTCACCTTACCGTGTAGATGACCCCAGAGGCTGCTGGCTTGTCCAGGAACAGCAGCAGTTCCTTCTCTGAGAAACAGAGAAGTCAGCCAGACTCCGTCACCAAGCCAGCAGACAAGTGGAGGTGGGCGGGGAATTCAGGCAGGAGTGGCCTGGCGCTTCCCGCTTCTCGCTTCGGCAGAGTCCTGCCTCCCAGCCGCCCCAAAGAGGGGTGGGGAGTCTGTCCTGTATGCTGGCAAAGTCCAGTCGAGGTGAGGGAGGATCCTAGAAGTCCGTGGACTTACCTGTCTAGATCTGGAAGGGAGGGACAGAGGGAGACAACCTGGGTACAGGTGAGGCCTCTCTAGACTGCCCTCTGCTGGTCAGTGCCTGCTGCAACAGCGCAAGGTAGGAGGAACCCTAACCAGGGCTTCTCAAACTGTAATGTGTGCATGAACCGTCTGAGGGACCTTGTAAGAATGCAAGTTCTGATCCCATTGGTCTAAGGTGGGGCCTGAGGTTCTCTATCTTAGAAGCCCCCAAGTGATGGCACTGTGGGCCTGCCCAGGGAGCTTGGTAGTGGCTTAATTGCTGAGTTGTGCCCAACTCTTGTGACCCCATGGACTATAGCCCACCAGGCTCCTCTGTCCATGGGATTTCCCAAGCAAGAATACTAGAGTGGGTTGCCATTTCCTTCTCCAGGGATTCTTACCAACCCAGAGATCGAACCCACATCTCCTGCTTTGCAGGTGGATTCTTTACTGCTGAGCTTAGACAATACCTAGTTCTACCCACTTCCTGCACAGATATGACAGTGAAGACACTGGGCTAATGGCCCACAGGTTGCTGGTGGCCTTGGGGCACAACCATACCCACTCCCTACTGAGGCTCTTTCCACTGCCCACAGGGTTGATGCCACTCTGGATGTTTGCCAGCCTGGTCCTTCCTTTGTACTCTGCCACTGGGATGAAAGCTCCCTTCGCAGAGGGAGGTTTTTCCAGCCATCTGCTCCATATCTTCAGCTCTAGGTAGAGCCTGATCGATCCAAAGTAGGTGTTTAATAAAGACTTAGATGAAAGAGTGGGCCAGCTGAGAGGAAAGAAGAAGCATTTTTGGATCCAGTCTGCCAGCACTGAACCCAATGACCCACTTGCTGACTGTGTAATCATAGGTTAGTTGTTCAAACTTTCTGAGCCTCACTTCCTGGCCTGTCAAAAGCACATGATAATATTTACCTTGAGAGGGATAAAGATGGTCATTATTAAGCTAATAAACATAAAGCGCACACCAGGGCATGGTTACTCAGAAGCGGTAACTTGTTGCCATGGTCTGGCCTCCTGCAGCGGAGGTCTCTCCCTGCCCCACATTGATCATCACCCATAGAAAATGAGTAACTGCTGCTCCTTTCATCTTAGTTAATGTTTCTCTAGCTTCTTGTCCCAAACTGCAACTGCCACCCCTGCGCTGTCTTCCCTGGGAGGAGGGGATAAAATACCTCCCAGAGGTGCCCAGGTCCCCAAAGTGGAGAGATGAGGCAAAGGAAGGGTGGAGAGTAGCCAACCTGGGGAGAGGACCGCCTGTCTAAAGCACAAGCAAGAAAGAGGTGCTCGGAACTTTGGGGGATGAAGAGGGGAGCGGTTAGTCTTTGCTGGACAAAGCTCTGAGACACACAGGTGGCTGCCTTTTTCTCTGAGTCATGAGATTCCAGGGGCTTGTGAAACATCTGTCAAGTTCTATTCCAAGCCAGGATGGGCCATGTGAGCTAGCAGTCAATAACGAGGGGCTACGTCTTATGAGATCATTTCCGAAGCTGGGGCTTGTTTCACTGGGGACAGCCCCAGTTACATCTGAGGGTCCCTGCCACCCCTACGGACACAAAGCTTGTTTGTGCGATGCAGAGACCAAGATACCAGGCATCAGAAGCCTGGCATCCTGGGCCACAGCTGCCTCAGGAGGTTCAGGTTGCACAGCACCATGCCTCAATAGTTTCATCAAGAGGGCAGGCCCCTCCAGAGACTAGGGGACCCTCTGCTGAGAGGAACCCTTCTGGGCCATACAGGCAGCAACCTGGACTCCCCAGCTGATGCCATCACCCTTGTCACTGGAGAAAGGCAGTCCAGCTGGGAGCCCCGCTCCAGCCTTCTCCCTGTCCCCACCCTCCTCTGCCTTCCACACATCACACATCACTGGCACTCAGTCCGGAATGTGTGCTGCCTGAGGTGAGGGGAAACACAGGACTGAGAATAAATAAGGAGGCACCAGCAGTTGGAGGAGAACAGGAAAAAAGCACTGGGGGTGGTGGGAGCGGGGAGACCTCCAACACTGGATAGAAAACTAGAAATATCAGAGAGACAGGAAGGCAGAAGGGGAAGAAACAGTGAGAGGCGGAGAATAAACAGAAAGATGCGCAGGCCAACAGGACGGTCAGCCCTGTCCCCAGAACCTCCAGGACATGTTCATGGGCCCTTGACAGGAGAGGATGGTGTAGACTGTCACTCCAGACACTGAGAAAAAAATCACCTTTTTTCCCCTTCAAATTCTGTCAGTCATGGCGACAAGGCTGAAATATCACAGGCAAATGAGATGCATGATATTGGGCGGGGGATCTTGGTTGGAGGAACTACCCAGGCGGCTCAGAGATAAAGAATCCACCTGCAATGCAGGAGACTCGGGTTCCAACCCTGGGCTGGGAAGATCTCCTGGAGAAGAGCATGGCTACCCACTCTGGCACTCTTGCCTAGGAAATCCCATGGACAGAGGAGCCTGGTGGGCTACAGTCCATGGGTGTATAAGAGTAAGGCACGAGTTAACAACTAAACAATAGCTTCCGTTGGAGGACGGTCTGTCCCTCACCCTGCTTGCAAAGGAAGACGTGGAACAAAACACAAGTAAGCATGGGAAGGGAAGTCACTCAGTCATGTCCAACTCTTTGCGACGCCATGGACTGCAGCCTACCAGGCTCCTCTGTCCATGGGATTGTCCAGGCAAGAGTACTGGAGTTGGTTGCCATTGCCTTCTCCACCTTATTTTGCTGCTGCTGCTGCTAAGTCACTTCAGTTGTGTCCAACTCTGTGCAACCCCATAGATGGCAGCCCACCAGGCTTCCCCGTCCCTGGGACTCTGCAGGCAAGAACACTGGAGTGGGTTGCCATTGCCTTCTCCATCCTTACTTTGCTGCTGCTGCTACTGCTGCTAAGTCGCTTCAGTCATGTCCGACTCTGCGACCCCATAGACGGCAGCTCACCAGGTTCCCCCTGGGATGCCCCAGGCAAGAACACTGGAGTGGGTTGCCATTGCCCTCTTCGAGTAAGTAAGCCCAGCAGCGTTTTAATCAGAGACCAAGCAGTTGTTTCCTTGAGAGGTCAGGTCACAAGACATCTGAGTGCTTGTGTTTGTGGCCCCAACCCTCTGGAAGTGGAGAGATGGAGGGGGAACCTCCCCCAGCCTCTCAGGGTAGATGAGAACTTCAGAGAAAGGAACCCATAGTGCCATTCAGCTGAGTCTGAACTTGGGTGGGAGCTCCGGCAGAGTGGGCCCCTGGGGTTTTCCAGTCTTAAAGAGTGAGATAAGCCTGGGGCAGATGTGCTAGTTGGTTCTGGACTGGAAAGGAAGCCCAGGGTTCTCTGGCTCCTGTCTTCCGAATGTGGTTCTTCCAAGTTGCTTATGTTGGCTTGGTTGAGTTTGATCTCGGACACTGCCCTCCATCAAGGGCCTGCAATGTACCTGCCCAAGTGCCATCCACTGTGGGAAGCAGAAGAGATGGGTGATCCTGGACCACCTCACTCCTGAGATCCAGGAGTCAGACACACACTGAGGGAGAGGAGTCTTTCACTGAGAAGCCGTTGTCAGTCCTAGATGGGACACTCTTGAGTCCCACATGAGTGGTGTGGAGAAAGTAAGTCCATGGAACGTGGAAAAAGGGGAAGGCAGTGTTGGCTCAGAGGGGCCTGGGCGCAGACCCCAGAGGGTGTGCAAAACTAGACCTCCTATGAGAGGCTCGGGCCGGGGAAGAGTGTCAGGTAGGAGGAGACAGTCGGGCAGATGCAGAGAAGGCTACCATCAGCGTGTTCTCTGCCTCCCCAGATCGCACCTCCTCCAGGAGAATGTGGCCTCAAGGGGCCATCTGCGTGATCCTGCCCTTCTGGGGCCCACCCTTGTCTGGCTGCTCATTCATCACTCGATGTCTGACTGGTGTGACAGCCTGAGAAAGCTTCCCTGGTGCCCACCCACAGAGTCTTGTTGCTGGTGCGGACAACCATCTGCTCCATCAAGGGGCAAGTACCCGCTTCTCATGCCCTGGGCTGGGAGCAAGTCTCCCATCCCTGAATTGCTGCCACACGCTGGTCACTAAAGGGGTGGGACCTCATCTTGTCTCTTTCAGGGTGTCTCCTCTGTACCTGCCTAGGATTCCAGCCCACCCTCCCTTACCTGCCCCCTGCCCTCAAAGGATGTCTAGACCCACCTACCCCCTGTTTCAGCCCACAAAGGGTTTTCTTTTGGCAACCACAAGGCCCCATTTGCCATGAATCAGCCTCCTCTGAGTGTTGTCCACAGCTATGCCTCCCACCTGGTTATGGAAGGACCTGGGAGGGTCTTCGGGCAGCCATTGGCACTGCCCCTCAGTCTGTATGCTATGCAGCTCACCATCAGCTGGGCTGTCCTGATCCTCCTGTCCGCAGCCCACACCCCGGCCTGGTAAGGCACCAGAGCTCAGCAGTGGGGCAGAGGAAGGGGCGGGGAGACCGCCTGGCCTCCGAAGCAGGGAGCGAGGCACATCAGGTGCAGGCAGGTAGCGGCGGGGCAGGCTGCCCCGAGCACAGAGCAACTTGGCTCGCTAGCTCCAGGGTGCTGCAGAAAGGTCAAGGGCAACTCCCAGGGCGGCCCTCCTGCCTGCCCTGCCCCCGCCCAGGCCCTGCTGCACCTGCTGCTGCTCTTCGGGCTGGCCATGAGCGCGGCTCTGATCTGGCACCCCATCAACAAGCTGGCCACCCTGCTGCTGCTGCCCTACCTGGCCTGGCTCACCGTGTGCGTTTCCATCACCTATCACTTGTGGAGGGACGGCCTTTGTCCCAAGAATGGGCCTCAAGGGGAGAGGAGTGACTCTGGCCAGGATCAGGGGAGAGGAGGGAGGCGGGGGTGGGGGCAGAGGAGACCACAGGCAGGGCTGTGGAGGGGAGGGTGGCGGCCAGAGGCGGCTGAGTCCCTGACGGTGACTTGATCCAGTGCGGCCACCGTCCTGGGTCCCCTCGTGCCTCTTTCCATTAGGATTCAGAGACATGGGAGAGGGGAAAACAGTTCACATTTAATATAAAGTAATAAAGCCTGTATTAATAAGAATTAATTTAGTAGTAATAGCATCAGTGAATAAAATCCTAACTAACTTTCCGGGTATGATGTGAAGTATGCGAGGTTTGGGACAGCTGGGTGGGAAAGGACATGTCTGTGTGTGTGTGTGTGTGTGTGTGTGTGTGTGTGTGTGCGCACACACATGTGCACGTGCATTCACTGATAATATAATATATAGTTATATGATACATTATGCATTATATATGTCATACTACTCTTTTTCAATTTCTATAATTAATCTTAATTAATTATACTAATAATATAATAGTTATATGATACATTAATGCATTATATATGTCATACTGAGAACTTAAGTCATTATATCTGATAAGATTATAGATCTTTTTTATTTTTGCCTTCTTATACTATTAGTTTTTGCATCAATTAATCATTATTAATAAGAAAACATGTTGAAAAAGATGTAAGCCTCAGTGCTGATCAGTCAGTTGAGGAGGAGTTTTTTTGTCCAGCCTGCTCTTACTTCTCTTTCTAAATCTTCCTAATGTTTTTTTTTAATTTTCCTCTCTTCCATCCTCTTGCTTTCTTCCCTTGTTGTCTCATAGCCCTGATGGTGCCAAGAAATGATGGCCCCAGGGCTGCCTCCCAAAATCTTAAACAAGGCCAGCTGGAAGGCCCAGGTGCCTTGTGGAAGGAGCTTTTGAAAATATCAACCAGACTCTAGGGATGCGCCTGGGCATTGGTTTTTTAAAACTACCAGGACTTCTTCATGTGTAGCCCACCTGAGAACCACCACTGAGGGTGTTCCAGAGCCATCTGGGAGCTTATTAAAAATGCATAGGGACTTCCCTGGTGGTCTAGTGGTTAAGACTCCATGCTCCCAGTGCAGGAGCATGGGTTCAGTCCTGGTCAGGGAACTAAGGTCCCACATGCAGCCAAAATATTAATAAGTAAAGATGCGTGTTCCTCGTACCCTACCCAAGACCTGAGAACCAGAACTTTGGGGGTGAGTTTAGGCATCTTTGGATTTATTTCTTGCCTGGAGAATCCCAGAGACGGGGAAGCCTGGTGGGCTGCCATCTCTGGGGTCGCACAGAGTCGGACACGACTGAAGCAACTTAGCAGCAGCAGCACCTCTATCAGCTGCTCGCTGAAACTAGAGCATTCCAAGCACGGATGGCCTTTCAGGGCTCTCTTCACTGTGACAACCTTAGATCCTGCGAGTTGAGTTCTGGGTCTGGGACCAAACGTATCCCCATGAGGGGGCCAAGGACCACACAGGGGGAACATTGTGTCCTCCAGACCACAATGCCGGAGCACATTATCATTTGAGGAGACAGGCTGTTCCTGGAGCTCACCAAGGAAGGACAAGCGAGAAGGAATCTCCTCCTCTCAGCCTCCTCTGGGCATGCTCTGCCCAGCGGGGCCCGTGGGTCACCTGTGTTCCACCTGCCCTTATGTCCCCAGCCCCAGTGTGGCACAGGACACAGAGAAGCCGTTCATTTATCTTTGATTAAGTAAAGGGACACATTGTCCCATTAAAAGATAATGCTGACCAGCCCCCCACCAACACCTGCCCCTGACCCTGACCCTGGACCAACTGAAAAAGCCTCTTTGCGGGGAGGGAATGGCAGTCATTGGAGAAGGGCATGGCAATCCACTCCAGTATTCTTGCCTGAAGAACCCCATGGATAGAGAAGCCTGGCAGGCTATGGTCTATCAGTTCAGTTCAGTTCAGTCGCTCAGTCGTGTCTGACTTTTGGTGATCCCATGAATCGCAGCACGCCAGGCCTCCCTGTCCATCACTAACTCCCAGAGTTCACTCAAACTCATGTCCATTGAATCCATCCAGCCATCTCATCCTCTGTTGTCCCCTTCTCCTCCTGCCCCTAATCTCTCCCAGCATCAGAGTCTTTTCCAATGAGTCAACTCTTCGCATGAGGTAGCCAAAGTATTGGAGCTTCAGCTTTAGCATCAGTCCCTCCAAAGAACACCTAGGACTGATCTCCTTTAGAATGGACTGGTTTGATCTCCTTGCAGTCCAAGGGACTCTCAAGAGTCTTCTCCAGCACCACAGTTCAAAAGCATCAATTCTTCAGCACTCAGCCTTCTTCACAGTCCAACTCTCACATCCGTACATGACCACTGGAAAAACCATAGCCTTGATTAGACAGACCTTTTTTGGCAAAGTAATGTCTCTGCTTTTGAATATGCTATCTAGGTTAATCATAACTTTCCTTCCAAGGAGTAAGCATCTTTTAATTTCATGGCTACAGTCACCATCTGCAGTGATTTTGGAGCCCCAAAAAATAAAGTCTGACACTATTTCCCCATCTATTTCCCATGAAGTGATGGGAACAGATGCCATGATCTTCGTTTTCTGAATGTTGAGCTTTAAGCCAACTTTTTCACTCTCCTCTTTCACTTTCATCAAGAGACTTTTTAGTTCTTCATTTTCTGCCATAAGGGTGGTGTCATCTGCATATCTGAGATTATTGATATTTCTCCTGGCAATCTTGATTCCAGCTTGTGCTTCTTCCAGCCTAGCATTTCTCATGATGTACTTTCCATATAAGTTAAATAAGCAGGGTGACAATATACAGCCTTGATGTACTCCTTTTCTATTTGGAACCAGTCTATTGTTCCATGTCCAGTTCTAACTGTTGCTTCCTGACCTGCATATAGGTTTCTCAAGAGGCAGGTCAGGTGGTCTGATATTCCCATTTCTTTCAGAATTTCCCACAGTTTATTGTGATCCACACAGTCAAGGCTTTGGCATCGTCAATAAAGCAGAAATAGATGTTTTTCTGGAACTCTCTTGATTTTTCGATGATCAAGCGGATGTTAGCAATTTGATCTCTGGTTCCTCTGCCTTTTCTAAAACCAGCTTGAACATCTGAAAGTTCTCGGTTCATGTATTGGAGAATTCTGGCTTGGAGAATTTTGAGCATTACTTTACTAGCGTGTGAGATGAGTGCAATTGTGCGGTAGTTTGAGCATTCTTTGGCATTGCCTTTCTTTGGAATTGGAATGCAAACTGACCTTTTCCAGTCCTGTGGCCACTGTTGAGTTTTCCAAATTTGCTGGCATATTGAGTGCAGCACTTTCACAGCATCATCTTCCAGAATTTGAAATAGCTCATCTGGAATTCCATCACCTCCACTAGCTTTGTTCATAGTGATGCTTTCTAAGGCCCACTTGACTTCACATTCCAGGATGTCTGGCTCTAGGTGAGTGATCACCCATCATGCTTATCTGGGTCATGAAGATCTTTTTTGCACAGTTCTCCTGTGTATTCTTGCCACCTCTTCTTAATATTTTCTGCTTCTGTTAGGTCCATACAATTTCTGTCTTTTATTGTGCCCATCTTTGCATGAAATGTTCCCTTGGTATCTCTCTCCCTTGGTATTTTCTTGAAGAGACCTCTAGTCTTTCCCGTTCTGTTGTTTTCCTCTATTTCTTTGCATTGATTGCTGAGGAAGGCTTTCTTATCTCTCATTGCTGTTCTTTGGAACTCTGCGTTCAGATGCTATATCTTTCTTTTTCTCCTTTGCTTTTTGCTTCTCTTCTTTTCACAGCTATTTGTCAGGCCTCCCCAGACAGCCATTTTGCTTTTCTTTTCTATGGGTCACAAAGAATCGGACACGACTAAAGCAACTTAGCACGCACAAAGGCCTTCATAGCTGCTGAAAGTTCTCAGGTGGCTCTAATGTGCGAGCATATTGAGAACAGCGGCTGTGGGGGCGTTGCCTCTCAAAGTGCAGCCTAGTGACCTCCTGGAGCCCTGGTTGATGGCCTGGACTCCAGCCTTGCTCCAGACTCACGGAATCAGATCAACTTGAGGAATGAGGGCCCACAGACAGGGTGCATTGGTTTGCAGTTCTGACCTTGGAGAGAGATCAGCTTGGGCTTGGACATTGACTCTGTCATTCATTAACTGATAATCCGGTACAAGTTACTTCATTGTCTATGCTTCATTCGCACAGAGTCGGACATGACTGAAGTGACTTAGCAGCAGCAGCAGCAGCATACTTCATTTTCTTCATCTGTAAAATGGGGACCTCAAGAATCTGAGGACAGTGAATGCATCTGGCACAGAGGAAGTGCTCAATAAATGTTGGTTGTTCTAAGAGGAGACCCTGGGAGGCCACCTGTTTAATGAGCACCCGCGGTTCTGATCCACTCTGCCCTGAGACCCCAGAAGTATTACCCGGACTTCCTAAGTGCTGGGAGGCTGAGTGACCTTTCCCACAGGTCTGGTCTCTGGACCAGCCTGACTGCCACACGCACAAAATGGTGAACTCTTCATTGCACACATTCACATGAATTTTGACTTCACCTCAAACAGATTTTTTTTTAAGCTGCTTTTAATTGAATTGAAAACTCCATTGATCCAGGTAACTAAATTTATAAATGACCAAGGACATGCTCAGGAGCCACACTGCCTAGGTTCTCATCCATTTCAACATATGGACCTTCCAGAGGTATTTGTCATTGTCTTTACCAACACCATCTCATGTAGGCATTATAGATACTTGCTACCAATTGTATTGCTGTTGCCAACTAACTCTAGAAATTAAACTGTTTCTCTAAGAAGATGCACCATGTCGCTCATGTGACTCCAACCACCCCAGAACAAATACCACAGGCCCAGACGTCTAGATGCCTCTCGTTTGGGATTTGGGTCCTAAAAGGAAGCTCAATCTGCTGGGCAGTGTCCCAAGGCCTGGCATAGCCTGACTGCCTGGCAAGGCATGAGCTAAATAAAGGGCTTCCTGGCTTTGTGCAAAAACAGCCAGAAGGGGCAGATCTCCAACCTCAAACGTATCCTCTGACCCAAAGTTGTCCTTAATATTCTCCTCAGCACTAGCTCCTTGGTTTCTGAATGGGAGTTCTGATCCCCATCCCCCACCCTCACCTCCCCACCTGCCTGGCCTCTCGCCCTTCCTCTACCTTGCTTTCCAGTTCTGAGTCCAGACTGGAATACACACTGCCCTTGGCCCCTCCTCTCTCGTCACCTAGCTGCTACTGCTAAGTCGCTTCAGTCATGTCCGACTCTGTGTGACCCCATAGATGGCCTCCTACCAGGCTCCTCTGTCCCTGGGATTCTCCGGGCAAACACACTGGAGTGGGTTGCCATTTCCTTCTCCAGTGCATGAAAGTGAAAGGTGAAAGAGTTGTGCATAAATAGAGTCGGAGTTGTTTTCTCCTTTTGCCAGATGTGTCCCAGGATTCCACAGTCCGAACCACGTGTGTGTGCTTCTGTGTCCTTGGGTAGTGTTTTTCCATTTGCCTCTGAGTGGAACATGGTGTCTGAAAATGATTCACTCGGTGAGTGGGGGAGAGACAAGCCCTTCACCAATGTCTGGAGACGTGGGGAGCAGCTCCTGGTGGAATGGCAACCCCAGGAGGCAGGGTGATCTCTCACTCTGCTGGATCTTCATCCTTTCTTTGCTCCCCAGTCCCTTTCTCCTTCCTCCCTTTGCCAATGTCTGCAGAATGGGGATACACAGTGGCAGGTGAGGTGGGCAGTCTGGTAGGTTCAGTGGACAAATGTTAGTCCTGCCCTGTGGCCAGGTAGAGGTGACGCTCTAGTGGAGGTGTAAGGCCCTCAAGTACGGTCAAGATCACACCAGGGCTCCAAAGTCTTGCTTCCTTTGTGCTCCCCCCATTCTATCTCCCGGGATTCCCCTGTTTCAGAGTCTCTCCAGAGTTCCCTTTTCTTGTAGTTTCAGAACACAAGCACAAGATATATATTTTTTTTAATTTTCTTGCTGATCTTCATCAGTGATGAAACTATCCCTCCAAACAAAGCCTGACTTTGGCAGGCATCCACTCAAATCTGGACTGCCCACCTCCACCCCGCAGGCAGAGTCCACCCGAGGCCCCTTCCGCCAACCTAGCTTTCAAGGACCTTTCAAAACAAAAGCCCTCTCTTCTAACCTGCAAGCTGGGAGAAGCCCTCTTTGTCACACCAGGAGCCTCGGGTGTGTCTAATTAGCCTCTTTTGTCCCTCTGGTGTCTGTATCTCTGAAGTCCCTCCAGCCTGCCCAGAAATGACCTAGGCAGCCTTCCGCTCCACCTGCACCTAATCCAGCACATTTCCAAGGGCTGAAAGTCTCCTGTGAGAAGTTGATTATTAAGTTTATCGCTTTCTCCCAGTAGGTTTTGTGGCCCTGCAAACACCCCTTCAAAGGGGAATACTATTAGTCACCTAATGGGCACGATTCTAATCAGATTGCTGTCCTCAAAGACTCAAAGAGCCAGCCAGCCCTGGGGGCCGGGTGGTGCTGGGAGTGGCCACTGAAATGGAAGACCAAGGTGCCCAGGACTATGACCAGGACTAAAGTCCCAGTTGTCACCACTTTTCCCCAGGCCGTGCATCCCGCATGGCCAGCCAAGCATGGTGTCCTGACCAGGAGAAGACTGGAAACTCCATCCTTCCCTGTATGATTTGAGTTCCTCCTCCCTTCCCAGGGAGCCTCAGACTCTGAGAGACCTGAGGCCCCCTCGCTGCACCCCGCCAAGGCTCCGGACACCCCCTGTTGTTTATGTCAACAGAGTGGTTGCCAGCAGGGGCAGGCTCCTGCCCACCAGGGGGTGCCTCGTGCCCGTGGCCCATTGTTTGTGTACCTCGTCTCGGTAGTGACCACGGGGCGGGCACACCCCGGCTACGTCGCTGGGGCAACGCGCTGTTAGGGAGCCAGCTGTCCCTGCACATGAAGCATCCATTCCATCAGCGGGCTCCCAAGGTATCTGCTTTCACAGGGTGAGAATTTAAACCTTCCCCTGGTGAGGCAGCTATTTTCCACCAGCCCCCTCGCAGCCTCTCTACTCCCTTCCCAGTGAGGGCAGCTCGGCTTCTGGCCGAGACCCAAGGAAGAGCCGTGCCTGACCCTGCCACCTCCTCCTCAGCACCTCCTAGGACCTCAGAAGGTTTTCTGAAATGACCATGGAAACAGGGCCGAAAGAGGCAGGCCCAGGGCCTAACCCAGCTCCTCCCAGACACAGGGGGCTGGGTCTCAAGACAGTGTGGGAGAATTCCCCTGTGAGTTTCCATTCCCACTCACCTGCTGTCTGCTGTCTCTCTGCCTATACCCCCTACACACACACACACACACACACACACACACACACACACCCCTCATACACAAGTTGCTCCCAGAGCTCAGTCTCCCTGCAAGAACACCTTCTTCCCCTGGTCCCCTTCTTGCCCCTCCTTCCTCAGAGCCTGGCCTCAGGGGTCCTGGTAGCAGTCAGGACTGAAAGGTGGAGGACTTAAGACTCTAGAAGCCCAAAGCTCTGTTCTCACTAGCTGTGTGACTTTGGGCAAGTCACTTAACCTCTCTGATCTCAATTTCCCCCACCAATAAAATGAAGGAAATACTAGTACCTACCCCAACATCCTTACGAGGAGTAAATGAGTTCATTTATGTGACCTGCTTAGAACCCCATCACGCCCCAGGGAGGGTTGGGCTGGTGTCAGTTCTTGCATTACTGAATTCCAGGCTGCATAACACAGTGGGGAAAGCATGGAACTTGGAGGCTGACAGACATGAGTTCAAGTCCCAACACCTCGCTGACACCGCTGAAATAAATAAATACTTGTTTCTCATTTTCCTCCTTGACAGAAGCGGTTTATTGATAGAAACATACCCAAGAGTGCTAACAC